>LTDI01001162.1:0-37133 GCA_001654545.1 Fusarium agapanthi
CCCCGTTGCCTATAACTATATCTAACCTCCCCATGTCTTTCTAGACGAAGACTTACAGATTCCAATCCAATGTCCCCCGTCGACCTTTCCAAGATCGAACAAGAAATCAAGATGGCCGCCCTTGATCAACACCGTGGCTACGTCCAAGACCACTATGCCGAGGTCAAGCAGGACCGAACACCTGAATATGTTAACGAGTCCAATGCTGCTGGCTACCAGATTGTCCGAGAACCTCTCTGGAACAAGGGTAAGCCGTCCCATTCCATCTTGTCAATTGCGACAACACTTGTTGTCACCACTATGGCGCCAGTGGCCTTGCTACCACTTGTAGTCATGGAAGGTGCCTGTTGCTCTTGACGAGTTCCTTCTCCACCGGATATCATACTTTCCTTCAAGCGTGCTAACAATTCTTTGTGCAGGACTTGCCTTCACACCCGAAGAACGCGCCTCAAAGAATCTCACTGGTCTCCTCCCCCACACCATGGAGAGCTTCGAGACCCAGTGCGCCCGAGCCATGAAGATGATTCAGACTCGCCAGACACCTATCGACAAGTACCTTTACCTGTCCACTCTCAAGGACCAAAATACCGACCTTTTCTATCGTCTCCTCATCGACAACGTCCGAGAGCTCATGCCCCTCGTCTATACCCCCACAATCGGTGATGTCTGCTTGCAATACTCTAGCATTTACACTCGCCCCGAGGCTCTGTATATCTCTATCAAGCAGCGAAAGTCCGTTCGTGCTATGCTCCGAAACTGGCCTTGCCAGGATCCTGAGATCTGTGTCGTCACCGATGGCTCTCGCATTCTTGGTCTGGGTGATCTTGGTATCAACGGTGTCGGTATCTCTGTAAGTCGATCGCAAAACCACACTTGAAAACACTCCTAACCAGGAACACCAGATCGGAAAGCTTGCTCTTTACACCGGCGCTGCTGGTATCCACCCCTCCAAGACCCTCCCCATTGTCCTTGACTGCGGTACCAACAACGAGGAGAACCTGAGGGACCCCTTCTACCTGGGTCTCAGACAAAAGCGACCTTCATACCCCGAGCAGCAGGCTTTCATGGATGAGTTCATGGAAGCTGCCCGCGAGGTTTTCCCCAGCATGGTTGTCCAATTCGAGGACTTTGACAGTGAGAAGGCCTTTGGTTATCTCGACCGTTACCGAAACCAATACCGATGCTTCGTAAGTGAACCGATGAATCTGATGAAAGTTCGGCACTGACATGATCTTGATAGAACGACGATATCCAGGGAACTGGTGCCGTTGTGCTGGGTGGATATATTGGCGCCGTTGAGCAGTCTGGTGTTCCCATCGAGGAACAGCGACTTGTCTTCATGGGCGCTGGCTCTGCTGGTGTCGGTGTTGCCAAACAGCTCGTTGAGTACTATACACGCCGTGGATTGAGCGAGGCTGCCGCCCGCGACAAGTTCTGGCTCGTCGATACCAAGGGTCTTGTTACTAAAGACCGTGGTGATCGCCTGGCTGAGCACAAGAAGTACTTCGCCCGAACTGACAACAATGGTCAGCAGTACCGTACTCTCGAGGAAGTCATCGAGTATGTCAAGCCCAGTGCCCTGGTTGGTCTCACTGCGACCTTCGGCGTCTTCACCGAGCCCGTTGTCCGCGCTCTCAAGCAGTCTGTCCAGGAGGGTGGCCTTGAGCGCCGTCCCATTCTCTTCCCTCTCAGCAACCCTCTCACAAAAGCTGAGTGCACCTTTGAGCAGGCCATTGAGTGGACCGAGGGCACTGTCCTCTTCGCTTCTGGCTCTCCCTTCAATCCCGTCAAGGCCAAGTTTGGTGACGAAACTCACCACACGGTCTACCACCCCAACCAAGGGAACAATGTTTACATTTTCCCTGGCCTGGGCCTCGGTGCCATCCTGGCCAAGGCTTCTCGTGTTACCGACGAGATGGTTTACACCTCTGCCGCTGCTCTGGCCGGCTCCCTAAATGCCGACGAGGTTCACAAGGGCCTCATCTACCCCCGCATTGAGCGTGTTCGTGATGCTAGTGTCATTGTCGCTCGTGAGGTCATGAAGGCCGCTCGACGCGGTGGTGTCTCAGAGCTTCCTGAGTCCCAATGGGCTGAGTGGGAGGAGTGGGGTGATGTTGCCTTGACCACATACATCAAACAGCATATCTATAACCCCCTTTGCTTTGCTGATGCTAAGACACATCTGTGATCATGTGCACACTTGTGTATGATTTGCAAGCAATGCCATTTGAGGGTTTGGAATAGGCCAAGATGCATATCTCGACCATGAAGTGCTCGTCGTCGGGATTGCACTTGCAAATGATTGCGGTATTCGAGTGATTTGAGTATACCAACTCAGCTGCTTTGTGCAGACTTGAGTGGCCAAGATCAGCTGTGGTTACTCTTGTTATGTCATGTTATGCCACACGCTAAAGTCGGTGGCCCCTAGTACTCTGCTGAGCGAGCCTCCGTGATGAGGCTTTATTGTTTTTCATAATCTGCTTGACGTGTTAACGGCTATTAATTTTGTTTACATCTGGCATGGGCCAGACAGGATGGGAATAGAGGCGAGGTTAAAAAAGAGATGTAAGAAGACTTTACATACCAGTCAACGAGATATTCGAAACAAGCATTGCTGTTCCTTGCCTTGTCCTTTCCTGTCATGACATCTGACGTATTGACTGTGATGAGATTGTTGGATAAACGATTCAACTAGCAATGAAGTATTGCGAGGGAAGGTGCTTGTTGGCCACAAAATGCTATGGATATCGGCGACTTGTCTTCTACTCCGATCAAATGGGGTTGACGATCCTGGGACTTTGCGAAACGGCACTGGAAAGCAACTTATAAAGGTGCTAAAGACCCAGTCATTCTAGGAAGCACCACGACATGCCCAAAGCCCGGGCATGCTTTGCTTGCCTTAGCATGAAGGACCAAGATATGGCGAGCTTGCGTTGAGTGACTCCAATGCCTCTCCGCACTGTTCATGCTGGTTAAGGTCTGGGCCCCTGATGACTCTGACTGAAGGCGCACCTGTTATTGTGGAGGTGGCCAGTGATCAAGTTGTAAGATGGTTGCCATTTCCTGGATTGCCAGTGGGTGTTTGGGTGGTTTCGATCCAACTTGTTGTTGTTAAGTAGAGGAATGAATGACGGTATGAGATACAAGAAGATCTGCGAAACTTTGCATGGGTTGTCCGATCGCTCAGGCCTGTTGTCTTTGTTGGTTTGCCAAGCTATGTTTAATTGCTGGGGAGATTGTTTGTTAGGCCGCCGCAAATCGATGTCCGAGAGCATAAGTAGAAACTGAGGCTCTTGAATGTCCAAAGCGAGGCATTGATGCGTGTAAGAAGAGTTGAGGCAAGTCAAGGGTACCACTTGGGCCCAGAGAAATGCGACGGGATCGTGATCGTAACAAACAGGCAGGTGAATGTGAGGGAGGGTTACAACTTGTTGGGGGTAGGTGGTTTTTGTCCCTCGCACAACCCAAGTCAAGTCGTAAGATGGGAGGACGTCAAGGCCGGTTGATAGCCGCAGCCGCTTCAGGACGTCGGTAGCCGAGCCAAAGCTCGCCTGGAGGTTCGGGGATGGCGTTTGCCAAAGCCGAGCAGGGGAGAGTCTACATATGCAGTGCGGCAGAGGGCAGAGGGTAAAATGAGACATATTCCTGTCATAGAAAATGTACCCTGTGCCATTGGGCAACGGAGACTGTTGGTGGAGGGGTTTATATTTGAGCAAGGCTTGTTGTTGATACCATGTATCGACTTTTTCTTCAACGGTGTTATGTCTGCTGGTGGTGGGCACGCCTCAGGTACCTTTGGGATCGTTGTATGTGGAGTCCGTCTCGGGCCCGGGCTCCAGCTTTCGATAATAACGGCGGAGGGCGCGGCACGGTTATGGATGGGTACAGCTGAGATGTTTTCTTTTTACACAAGTTATCATACTGAAAGGTGTGCTAAACTATGTGTCAAAGAAATCGTGTTGTTGTCTTGATTTCATGCCTCTTGTACTCAGGGACACATGACGGGTTGAAACACAATTTCGAGAATCAATAAGCTGGCCATCTGAGCGTCTACTGAACAGTGTAACAAAATAATTACTAGTCAGTAGTTTATCATTTCTCAATTCACTAATCATTGACGTACGTCTGGATGGTGCAATCGATGACCAGACCAACGCTCAGCTCCGATCAAGAAGCGCCTGTTCCTGGTTCGTATCACGCACGCATGAACCGCCCGAGAGAAACACTCCGTGGTGGGAATTTCTTCATTGACAAACACGACGTTTGACATGGATTGCGGTAAATCACTTCTCAAATGTGGAAGAGTTGTTAGGGAGTGTCAAGAGAATGCCCGAGGGTCCCGAGAATTCTACGAGACCGACGGGCGTTATTTCCCTCCAGTCATGGGTCAGAAGTGATGTGCTTAGACCAAGCTGTCAGTCATTGTTGATCTCGGACCTGAATTCGACGTCCTTCGCTCATTAAACATCTGTGCGT
Source organism: Fusarium agapanthi (assembly GCA_001654545.1). Lineage (NCBI taxonomy): Eukaryota > Fungi > Ascomycota > Sordariomycetes > Hypocreales > Nectriaceae > Fusarium > Fusarium agapanthi. The sequence goes on from LTDI01001162.1 coordinate 4,477, forward strand.
AGTGAATACAGCGAATAGTGACTCGATCGTCAACCTTTGGTTTACGGAACACGTCCAGGGCGGGAGATCGGCCACACCACCACCCCAGCTCGTTTATACTACATATTCCTGGAATAATGCGGAGGGGACGGAGTATAAATGCTAAAGTCCTACGGAGAAATACCGATATCTAGGGTGAGGGCGAAATACATCTATCAAACCCGGTCCCCAGAGCTCAATCCTCAGGGCCGGTCATGTCAAAAAAAAAAAAAAAGAGCCCCTGTCTAGGCTGCATCTGCACCAAGATGGCTTTGACCGGCACGAGACGACACGATACACGACGAGGCTCATGGCCCACTTGCACCCCATGGAGAAGCACAAATAACCTGCTGAAGAATTAAAATGCGGAAAATGCCTGCTCTCTCTCATTGGAGTTGATCTCCCCTGCCTCTATGGCTCAAACCTCGAGGGGCTCAACTTGTCCAGGCAGGGTTAGCCGGATGTCTTTTCCCGCCCCCCTTCGAGCTTAGGCTTTCAGTAGCCCTCCCAGTGGTAACCAGTGGGCTCGGGATGTGGCCGATGGGGTAGGTGATCTCAACGCCGGAGGCATCGGGGCCGGAAGGGGATCCACTGCGGGTTGAACTCCGCTTCAGACGGGCTACTGACTTGACCTTCGGAGGCTTCGGTGATTGATTTGCCTCGCGATGATGTGGAGATCCCCCAACGTCTCACCTTTACTAGCTTGTTCCCAAACTGGATCTTCACCTTGGAATCCGAGGCGGTCACAAGAATGATACTTAATAGTCAATACTCTGTACCCACAGAGCACAATACACCCACATGACCTTGACGAAACGGTGAAGAAAAACATACTTAGTAGTGCAGTCAAGGTGTTGGGAAAAGGAGTGTAAGAATTAGATGAGGTGGTGGTGTAGTGAGGAATTTTCGTTCCGTGTCTTCCATCATCAGCCCTCTTTAATTTTAGATAGATCACCTTGCTGGCCATCACAGTCCATGCAAATCTGCAAGAAGACATAAACCTGCAGCATCGGTTAAATTTGTTGAGGGATGGAAGTTGTATTTGCTTTTTCTTTTTCTTAATCTGTGTATAAAGAAATATGACCATGAAAGATCTGAAATGATTCACATTCAAATCACAAAAACTGATGAGTACGGAATATCATGAGCGAGTTTGCTATCTTCCTCCTACACCGACTATTACATGCCTGATAGAACAAGAAGAACGCATTCAAAATATTAAGCTTCAGTGACCCGGAGCAACCCGTCAATTTGCATCATTAAGAACCCGTAGCGGTGTTGGCCTTCCATGGATGCTCACGCTCACACCCTCAGACGTTTTGGCATGCCATTCCTTCCATGCAAGTGGAAATGTACTTTCGAGTCTTGGACAGAGATTTCACAGCCTCATGATTCGTCAACAACATAGCTACCGACCAAGGATATCGGTTGTTTTTGGATAACCGAACGTTGCCGACTATTCTCCGCTATTGGCCAATCTGTCTGACGTAATTCCTGTCAACACGAATTGATTGGTTCAGACAATGCCCAGATTCATCCCTGCCATACCGGACCAAAGGGACAAGCACCATGATATTCTTGGGTTTAACAAGAGCGTCATAGTTTTTGACTTCATGTCAGTTGAATAGGGCATCTCGCTGCTTACTGCTACCAGATCTGAGGACACATTTATAAGATAGCAATTCCAAGAAGGTGGGTCTATAGGGAAAAGCTTTGATAAACTTCATGATGGCGGATGGCCCTAGGGCAAGGCGTTTTGAGAGCGGATAATTGAGGTCCGGAAGTGGGCCAGCTCCAAAACAAGAGGACTTGGCAAGGACTACGGCATGCTGTTCGTGAACCATGAAGACCCTGGTAACTCTGGGGTACCCTCCTCCGCACGGGTGGAAGTCCGATGTTGAAAGGGCTGATTCCATCGAAGACTGCTATGGAAGGATGACGAAGAGAACAGCCCTTGTTCGAATGTTGAGTCGATGCGATGCACAGTATCGGTGTTGTCGTACTGTAGGTTTGGTTGTTGTCTTGTTCTCTATTAACAGGCCGCATTTCTGCGTTTGCAGCGCCTCGTGATGTCTGAGCCGATTCGATTCGACCTTTCCGATTCCGAGGCTCACGCCCACCCCTGTCAACACTGGAGCGGCTGACTCGATTAGGATGGTCAAGGACTATCGGTGATTGGCTTCTCCACACTACACTGGCAAACTGTGGGGAGAGAAACGCTGTTGGGATCAGGAACGACACATTGGGCAGTTAGCACGGATACTGGGGACGGCAGCTCAGGTCAGTTCTGGTCAATTGTTTCTCAGGGAGACCTATTGGACTAACTTAGCTCGTCCAAAATGTGGAATCAGCATCTGGAAACATTGGACCTGCGGTACCTATTGGCTTACTTACGTGGCCTGTTTCTTGAGACTCATTGTGGGGAGAACGGGGAAAACGACAGTCACATCATGAAGATGAGGGACTGCATGTGGGTACTGCCGCTTTTACGTATCTCTCCAAGTCGGGGTAAAGTTTGGAGAAGTTTTATTAATACGTGATGAGGCAGCTGAACGCCTTTCGAGTCAGAATACCAATCTACGGTGGCTTGGGAAATGGGTCAAATGGATTGCTTGTTTCTTTTGCTTGGTACATAGGTAATAACAACATGCGATGTGAATGTGTCGCTCTCAGACTAAATGTCGCCAATATCACCTTACCATATCCTCGGATCTCGAATTATTGCTGGATCTAGAGGAACCTAACACATGGTAAAGCAAAGAGCTATACTGGCGATCTCTCCGCTATCCGTACTAAATGCTCATCTAACGTGTACATATGTATTGTCGCCAGCTTTAGAGTTGTCAGCCTTCTTCAATGCCGGTGTTGCAGCGCCCGTGCTTGCGTGGAGCCGGCATCTCACAAGGTAGGAGGTGTTGTGGACGTTCAATCTTGAGCTAAGCACCCGGGTGATCCAGCGCAGTATACATATCAAGAGAAGCAGGATTGCTTTTGATAGGCTTCCAAACATAGTTGAGGATAGTGGCAGGAATCAATCGCGAGGTGCAGGTCTCGCCGGTCGTGTCCGCCCATACCCGGCAAGATTTTGAACGCTAACCCCGGACCAAGAGGGCATGGCTCAAGCAAGAGACTTTGCATCTGGTCCCGCAAACGCCAAGAGGTGGTCTCGACGCCCTGGTGGCTGATTAGAGTGAAAATAAAAATGAAAGGAGGGGAAGAAAACACCAGACTCAAGGATAGATTCCGGTGGACAAAGAATTATACATGAACCAGACGTCTCCTGATTAATTGAAACTTTCTATCCACTATCGAAACTCACAGAGCAACCTCTTCTGTCAGATTATTAGCATACTAATAAGTATATGGTAGGATATTGTCAAGGATGAACGCAATCCCAAGTCCAAGTTTACTAGCTGCTAATTAACAACAAGTCAAGTGACAAGTGCCCAGACATGAAATGCTTGGCTACTAATGTAAGAAGTTGATAATCTACATGGAATATTCGTAGCCCACGATTGCATGGTTACATCTCGTTCCCTTGGCTTATCACACAAACGTAGATCCAACACACTGACGTTTATTTTCACTTTATTTTCTTATTATCCTTTGCTCGTGTGTAGCTCTGCCGTTGTATCGTCACCGATAGATCCCCACATCCACGCGCACCCCAATGTGACGGCGAAGGGTGCCACCTCCAGACTTGCCCCCCTGCTAGAAGTGCTAGAAGGCTTTGCCAGCTTGGGAGTAGCTCTCCGCTTACAGTAGGAACAGCCAGCGCTAAGTCACCCATCATCCAGGTTCTTCTTGTGGACTCGCTAGGCCCACCCTCGATGAGCCCTGTCCTGGGCGCTCAAACGCCATCGACACCCTCGCCCAAAGACCCTCAAATGCCTCGTACACGCCCTCCTCCACTTGGCTACCTTGGTGCTTGTGCTTGTGCTTGCTCTCATCGATCAAACTGCTTCTTGTCCCCTCCGTGACTAACATGGCTCTGCCAGACTAGTGATGAGAATATAATAACCTTCCGCACCCCCCGACAACCATCCCCCGGATTTCCATCCCCTTGGCTTCAAACTTCTATTTGCACTAGACCTGTTGGTGTTCCTCTGTGCCTCCGTTCCTCTTCGATCGTGAAGCATCCCGGATTATCTCATTCTGACGGGGATTAGGCATTCGCTCTAATTCAGATTGAGGTCGACATTTGAGCCTCAGCCTGTCCCTGTCATCACTCTTCCAGCCTCGTCTACCTTACTTCCCACCAGTCTCTGGGTAAACAAAAGACAACAACCACGTTACGATAGACATATTGAATCTCGACGACAGACGACTGAAATTAATCTGAACTCTCCACTCTACCGCTTATATCTGGCCAAATCGAACCTTTCAATGATTCATCACAACGACGACTACTGCCCTCTCTCACCAATTTAGTTGTTGCAAGATCTAGTACCGCCACATCGAAGATACTCAGACAGCATTACGCACTTATTGAACCTCCAGTTACAAGCTCATACCAGCAATTACCAAAACTGGAGTTGTCAATCGACAAATACTAAGCCTGTACAAGATCAAACATCACAACAACTCTAGCCATGCAAACGGAAGCTTCACAGGGCTCGGCTGCCCCGCCATCGCCAACGGCAACCTCAGCAAAGGCTTCTAACGAAAAGAACAGCAAGAAGAGAGCCTCACCTTCTGGCGACTCGGAGCAGCCGGAAAAGATCACAAAGCGACGCGCTGCCCGTGCTTGCGTGTCTTGCCGGGCACGAAAAGTCCGATGCGACGTAGTCGAAGGAGCCCCTTGTGGAAACTGTCGCTGGGACAATGTTGAGGTACGCTTCTAACTAACCATTGGATTCTGGACAAAATAGTCAATCCTCGCCCTGAATTTGAGAGCATGACTGACATCTGAGCAGTGCGTTGTCCAAGAAAGTCGCAGGCGAAAGTAAGTTATCCCAACGTTTTCCGGGCATCGTGTTCCGATCGACTCCATTCCGGCCCCTGAACCGGCTGCCGGTACGAATGGAGCTCATTCGAAAACGTCATGTCACGCAAAACGCCCCAGAGAAAAAAAATTACGTTGAGTTTACGTTGCTAACCGCCGCCGCAGGAAGAATCTTTATACGGCCAGCACAGCGGGCCAGTCCGTCTCCACAGAAGCTCAGTTGCGTTGCAAAACAACGGCCAGCAACGGGAATCCCACAGGTCCCAGCAAGAGTGCGACTGTGGGCATGAGCACAGCCGACCTTCGACGTCCCAGCAGCGGCTCAGCCATTTCGACCAGCAGCATTGACGCACCCAGCACTTTTCTAAACAGTTCCGCCCTTGATAGCCATGTGCCTCACATGATATGTAAGTTTTTTGCGCTACTTTCCACCTCCCACTTCAATCGTTTTGTGCGCCGTAAACAGCCCTCTCAATTGGCTAGTGGCTTTCTTTTTTGGGGGGAACAAGTCCGTTCTCCGCATTTTCAGCCGCCCCTGGCCCGCTTTCTTCATGTACTCCACAGTGCTTACATGCCTGATCACATGGAAATTTAACGACCGTCGATGATGGAATGCGCGGGAACCGAACGAACTATGGCTGACCACGAGACCCAGATCAACGCTCTGGCTACCGCCGAGATTCCAGCTCGCTCAATAAAATCCAGTCAATAGAATCTAACGCACACCGTTCGTCATGGGGTAGCATCATCCCGGACCCTGCGTTCTTCGATAACTTGCGTACCACTCAATTGCTTGGGTCTCTCGAAGAGAAGGACACCCCGGCACCTCAGTTCCCTGCATTTTTACGACCTTTGCCAAATAAGATCGCGCCTGAAGATGTCGACTATCTCAAGATTAAGGGCGCACTATCGGTGCCCGCCCTGCCGCTACAAAATGCACTCCTTCAGGCTTATGTCGAATACGTGCACCCGTACATGCCGCTTATGGACCTGAACAACTTTCTCGGCATTATCAACAGTCGTGATGGGAAGAACGGCCAGACAAGTCTCTTCCTCTACCAGGCTGTGATGTTCGCAGCGTCAGCCTTTGTAGACATGAAGTACCTTCGTGAGGGTGGTTACACCACTCGAAAAGCAGCTCGCAAGTCCTTCTTTCAAAAGACAAGGGTGAGTTAAGGCTCCGACCACGTGGAACTTGCCAAACTAATCCGCCAATAGTTACTGTACGACTTCGATTATGAGTCAGATCGCCTTGTCCTCGTACAAGCTTTGCTTTTGATGACATATTGGTATGAGACGCCAGATGACCAGAAAGACACATGGCACTGGATGGGTGTGGCCATCTCACTGGCACACACCATCGGCCTTCATCGAAATCCCGGGTCCACCAGCATGGCCCCAGCAAAACAAAAGCTCTGGAAGCGAATATGGTGGTCTTGCTTCATGCGAGATCGCCTCATCGCCCTCGGCATGAGACGGCCCACGCGTATTAAGGACGAAGATTTCGATGTGCCCATGCTCGAAGAGAGCGATTTTGAGATTGAGGTCCTCCCCGAGAACAATACCATTATTCCAGCTAGCTGTGCATTGGTTCGTAATCTCGACATGCAGCGAGAGCTGGCTATCATGTGTATTGCCAAAGCTCAGCTGTGCGTATGCATTAGCCGCATGCTGAAGGCGCAATATTCAGTTTTGATCCGGGATAAAATGAAGCCCGAAAATACCACTAACAGCACTATGATGCTTTTCCCTAATAAGCAGTTAGATAACGTTGAGAGCGTTACTGAGGTGGATCACGAACTTATGGCATGGGCTGAATCGCTACCGGCGTGCTGCCAGTACCGCACCCTAACACCCTTGGATGTCAAAGACGGACGATCAACAATTGCTGTTCAGAGGACACTCCTGCACATGGTATACTACACTACCATATCGGCTTTGCACCGACCCCAGTTCCTGCCATCGTCACCTCTCCAGGCCCCGACAACATCTCGACAAGTACAAGATATGTCTCGACTACGGGTTCGTGATGCTGCGATGCATATTACCCGAATGGCGACGGAGCTTCACCAATACCGATTGGAGCGATTTTTACCTACGACTGGTGTGACGGTTATTCTTCCTGCAATGATCATTCACCTCCTCGAGATGAAGAATCCGACGCCCCAGGCTCGGGAGCGTGCCACACGAGGATTCCGCCAATGTATGCGGGTTATGGAGAAGCTCCGAGAGGTTTATGCTGCTGCAGATTACGCAACCGGGTTCCTTGATGCTGCTCTGCGGAAGGCTGCGATTGATATCAACTCCAGCGTTGCACCTTCAACTCTAGCCATGATGAAACGGGTACCAATCGATTTCAGCGCTCAAACACCACCTCCTGAGAATGCGCCATATATGACTGCTTCCGAGTCGCTATTTAATGAGAAGCCGAAGGAGCCTCGGCCTGTGGCAGCACCAACTATGATGCCGCCAAATACTGTCAACGCTGCAGCTTTGGAGATGCCCACAAACTCACCACCCCAGACGGAGATGGAGTCTCCTGCCGCTGGCCTGACACCGAGCGTCAGTGCTGGATCAGAGGAAATTCAACTGGATGTTGACAACATGGATCTCGATTTCATGCAAGGCCACGACGAGTTTGACTGGAATGCTGTGGCCGGAACCGATTTTGACGTTGACCAGTGGCTGCAATTCCCCCCTGAAGGAGTGAACAATCAAGACGATAATTTGATCGCCGGGGTATTGGGGGTTGAAGAGCCTACTATGTCTGCAGAACAAGCGCTGACCTGGGCTATTAATGCCGAGGTCGACGCAGCCCGGTAAACCGAGAACCGCGAGATTCCTGCCCCGGCATAGTTTAAAGACGCTTCAACTTCCGTATTGCAACGCAATTCTGGATGAAAGATCTTTTGGAGGGAGCCTTACATTTGTTTCATTTTTGTGTTTCCTGTTGTATGTGTCTTCATTCGAGACAGGGCGTTTGGGCTGTTGCTCCAGGTGGCGCATTATGCTTTGGAGGAACGGCGGATATGATTTAATGTTTTTAAGGACATCAAAAAGCAACGCTTGGCACGACTGTTGATGAAGACATTGATTTTGGCGTTTGATATCACGTACAGACAGGAAAGGGACGCCTCCAGGGGCTCAAACTTGTTGTTGCTGGTTGTTTTTCTTGCCAACCTGAAGATGTATTTTGTAGTTGAATGGTAACGAAATCCAACTTGAATCATGAGTATCTGATGTGATATCTGTTATAGTACCTGCAGTTCTATTTTAGTTGATTATGGACCCCTGAATGCCCTAAATAGTTAGGAAAATTCTTGTCTTGTACTTGACGTTAGCGAAAGCATGTAGTTCCGTTATCCTGTCCTCTCAGCTCAATATGACCAATACATGCAGGGGAGCACATTGGTAGGTACTATGGAGAATAAGAAGTCGCAAGGTTGTACCAATGGACCTCGTGTCGGCTACATGAAGCGAGAATTGGGCATGGAGTATGTAATTTAACTCGGTAGGTAATGAATTGCAGGTCAATTAGGTATGGCGCAATATATTTGTTGACATTGAAAACTAGCATCATGATGGCTGACAGGGTGACGGTTAACAGGGGCAGCGAGACGGGGGTCTTGGGATCATGACTGATAGATAGGCAAGACATGAACAGATGGGATGGATGAAAAAAGGCGTTCAGAGGAATGGGTAGCTAACTTCGAATGTCTCTGCCTATTCAAACCACCCCCTTTTTTTTTTGTCTTGGTGCTGTGTAGACATGCCCACGATAGTGTTTAGTGATATGCAGGAACAGAAGATGCGAATAAGACGGTTCAAGATATTGAAGGCCGACAAGGGCCAAATCGATCTAATTCGATGCCCTGGCTTGGTCGTACAGGGCAATCGAGCTAATAATATCACCGTTGACGGTTGATGGGCCAGCCTGCGATGGAATAAAGAAGATCTCCTTTCCGTCAACGTTACGAGGTGGTCAAGTTCGTTACCTAGCCAGGTCTTGGCCTCATATTAGAGAGTGGAGGAAAGGGAGGCGAATATGGGGCATAACCGAGCCCAGGCGAGAAGAAGGGCTTTTCTCTTTGATTACCTCTAGGTACCTACTACTTTAGCAGCTGTAACTAGGTAAGGCTGGCACGTAACAGTACCTACTTGAATGGAAGACATGGATGTCTCTAGCATCCGTCAGGTTGATACCTGGAGGGAAAACACTGGGTGCGCATAGCGAGGGTCCCGAGCTCATTTTCTCTCCCTTACAACGTATGCCTCTTATCAATCATCACTTCAACGTCTCTTCTTTTCCTTGACTCAATATTGCGACTATGGTTATTATTCTTTGTATTCTTGGCATCTTTGCATTATACCTGATCCGTCAATTGTCGTTGTACCTTTCGTTGCCGCTTCATCTTCCCTGAGTTTGCTCTTTCATTGACTGATATCCCTCCCTCCCTTGAAGCAAAGTGGCCGCAGCTCCGAAGCTCATCGTCCAACGTCACCAAAGCTGACTCTCCAACGCTTTTATTATATTTATTGTTTTCATCTCTGTGCATACTGTTTGCACTCTTTTGTTCACTCCATACTCAAACTCTTACCAGTATCTCTAAACAAGATCTTGTCCAGATCCGGCCATTCCATCGTGCCAACCAACAGCCTAACTAGCTCTTGCAGAGTTCCAACGACGTCAAATTGACGATACTCTCTGTTTGAGCTGTGCTTCTATTTCACTACACAAATTGCGCACAGGGCATCCGGCCGATCGAACCGACTTTCTTTTACCTGCTTATCCATGGTCACGGATCGTGGGTGACGAACCAGCGGTTTTGGATTCATTTGACCAGGGCGCTAAATACAACAAGCTATTTGCACAAGCCCCATCCTTGCCGCCAATTCAGTGTAAACCTCATTTATTACAGGCCTCCGCAGCGAAACGCAACGCGACCGTGGCCCACACAAGAACCTCACACGTCAACCCAGCCCAAACCACGTCAAACTCAACTCTTCTTTGCGCAACTCTTTGACCGCCATCTCCCATCGGCGATTGCTTCGTTCCCTCTCAGCTCCCTTTCAGCTCCCAGAGTGGCCTTCCAAAGACCCTCTTTGTCGCTCCTTACCTCTTCGGGTCCACTTTCAGCTTGCTTTTTTCCTTTTCCCTTAAGCCCAAGAGCTTCGTCAGTTGCGCGACTCTGTGCCACATACAGCTTCACTTCTTTGATTCGTAACTGAGCGGTCTTCCAACCTGCATGAAACCTTGCAGCCTTTGAACAAAGAAGCTCCACCTGATCGTATTCACTAGCAAACACCACAAGGACTTTTCCGACCTGACAGCGACCTATCTGACGACACAATTCCTGACGTATCTTCTTCGATATGGGCATCAAAACCTCCACTCATCCCCGCCCCATCGACATGTCCCCAGGTTCCTAGACAGATCATGATTCTACGATCCATCCACCCGATTCGAGCCTGTCTGTCTGCTGGATAATAACCATGACCGATCTCAACGCCCAAGTCGCCAAGCAGGCACGCGATGCCGCCGCCACTTCACCGGCTCCGAAGAACAAACTTACTGAAGATATTATTGTGAATCTCGGCCCTGCTACGGTCGTCGATGCGCTGAACACAGCCACCGGCGCCCTTCGCACGTCCTTGGATAATGCCTCCTCTAAGGAGCGAGATTTCATAAATCGCACCGCTCTTGCGTCATACACAATCTGGGGATGGTTTGAGGAACTTCAGTCTTGGCCGTGGCCCTCCGAACCCGGGCCTGCTGGGTTTCTGATGCCCAGCAATGAAGAGCGCAAACGAAGATCAATGCAACTTACCGTCCCAGGGGACGACGATGATCAGTGGATGGGTAGTTTGCTTGCTCGAGATGTGTCGAAACATGAGCAGAGGCTGGCTCAAATTCAGCGTGATTTGTCAGACCTTGATCTCGAAGACATTAAAATCCATGTCCTCAGCCATCATATTCTTCCCTTATCCAGACCAGGTACACCACTTGCTGAATTTACTGGAGCTGGTCAGTTATCGCGTTCCAGCTATAATCGCATGGAGGACCACACTGCAGTGATTACAGCGATTGTTCTGAAGGCGCTGCCCGTCTTGGATAAATTGACTCGTTCACTACACACTTGGAACCTACGACTTTGCGCTCTGCGTCGCATACCAACGGTTCTACTTGCCCTTGAGGACGCTGAAGTTGCACTTAAATCTGCTTTTAAGGCCATTTCTATCCCCACAAAAGACACACCCAAGAAAGACGACACCACTCCTTTGCAAGATTCGGCACTTACAAGAAATACATTTGATGTGATGAAAGCGCATCTCGGCGAACTAATCGTCCGTCCTGGTCGGTCGCTTGATTATATGCTAGACTGCTTGGAAGGACTGCCTGACACGCTCCCCAGTGATTGGCTGGATCGAATGGAAGCTGTAGAGTCGAGTTACGGTGAATGGGTTGTGGTATGTGAGAGGAAGATCAGACACACTGAAAGGACTGCCCCCCCTGAACCATCGGGACCTCCCCGCTCTCCTTCACCAGTGAAATACAACACTGCATCTGACAAGTCTACTACACTCGTTGACAGTTTGACAGACGATGAATCTGATAACGACGATGAGAGCTCTGTCAATGCTGGGGCTGCTGTTGTGCCCATCCCGTTGCTTCTACCACCCAAGAAAGTGGCAGTCACTAGCTCTGACAACTCAGCTATGGAACCCACGAAAGCTAGGGTGCCTTCTGGCGTTTCGGAGTCTGAGACAGTTGTGCCAGAGTGGTATAGGAGAGATTCGTCATCAAAGAGTGAGCCCGAAAGCCCTTCGTTTCTCCCCATTGAAGAAGCCGACGAAACCTACGAGGATGAGAACCACACATTTGACGGTACCAGAGATGTAATGCCAGCCCAGTCACAATTGCCAACGCCAAGCATCGAACAAGACTTTAACTCCTCGATGTTGTCAACTCAGTACCCCGAAACACCAGACCACAGCTTCACACACCATTTTGATCGAGATATCTCCCCTGAATTACCACCACTTCGACCCCTTCCTCTTCCAAGGCAGAAGATTGATCCATCCCGGACTCTTACTGTCACTCAGCCTTCGTCGAGCTATTTTGGCGGCCTATCCAGTGATCCACCTGAGGTATCCGCTTCCCCTGACATTCCTCGAGCCCGAATTCGTGAAGCAGAGTACACTCAGGCTAGTCCCCCCAGTACTCCGCCTATGTTGCCTATGGATTCACGGGAATTCTCTTTGGCACCTCTGGACAGCCCTCTATTGCCAGATCGGAACATCGATAATCTAGATATGTCCAATATGCGAATTGACGATTCGTTCAACGAAGACTTTGACGATTCATTTTCAATCGCTGAGTACCCCACTACTTTCGACCGCCGCAGTAGCGTTGGCGACCAACACCTTCAACAACAAATCAGTCAGATCATTGACTCGATACCCGCCAAGATCAAGCTAACTAACGACTCTTCTTCGAGAGTCAATTTGAATCCTCCCGATGTGCAGCTACCGCGCATCAGAAAGAGGCCTTCCATCGAGCCTTTCCGAAGAAGCGCTTCGAATCTCTCATCCCGTGCTGGTACGCCCTCATTCACCCTTTCGCCTGCCAAGAACACGAGGGTACGAAACCGTGGCCACCACGAGATCAAGGTCTACCATCTTTCTCGTTCGTCCGGTGAGGCTCCAATTAAACTGTTCATTCGCTGTGTTGGCGAACAGGGGGAACGCGTCATGGTTCGTGTGGGTGGCGGCTGGGCAGATCTAGGAGAATATCTCAAGGAGTATGCTAGCCACCACAAACGCCGATCTGCTACAGCCAACGCCAAAGTTGAGGTTCTTCCAGAATCTCCTGGGGCATCAAGGTCTAATATGGGGTCAAGTCCAAATGGACGACCCCAATCTGCGGTTGAGTTATCTCCTATGTCCCCTTTGTCTGTCCGTAGGACGCGACGGAGCATTGGTGCCGTGGGTAGTGAAGCACCTAAACTGAATACAAAAACGTACGCCTTTGGCCCTGCGCTTGGTGAGGAGGATCCCTCAGAAGTGTTCAACCGGTCGCGGTCCAACTCTCACCTTGAGTGGAATGAAGACGAGAGCTCTTTCCTTGGACTTGCGGGGCCTACAGGCAAGAAAGTTGAGATGAGTGAGGAGAACAAAGCATGGGTCGCAAGTGTCAAGGAAAAGGTCAGAATCGCTAGCGGCGAGCGAAGTCGGCTGCCATCAACGAGCAGCCAGTTTGGTGAGCTCGGTAGAATTGGTGGCACAAAGCGACTATTCCTCAAATCTGAGGACCGTCGGGAATCGAAAGGCGGTCGAGAATCGAGAGGAGGCCGAGAGTCACGGGGAAGTGTCAGATGAAGCTGGTATACCAGCACGAGCAACGAAGCCTTTACTCTTGTGTTGACATGCTTGCACTCGACCACGAACCTATGAACCTTAGCATTGAACACGCCACAACGACTATCATGGGGGCAAAGTTTTGTTTTGTGGAGTTGGGGAACCACTGGGACTCATCATACATGGACTTAGCATTTCAAATTTTCCTTTTGTTTCGGTGATACAGTCTTTCTTTGGACGAACTGCGGACAGTGTAGACAGTCAATACCCATATTTCCTATTTGTTATGAGATCTTAGCGTAGTACTTATTTAGACATGTGAGTCAGAAGAAACGTGAAATTCAATCAAACAAGCCAGGTAAGTTTTGGTAATCGCTGATGCTGAGCCGTAATTTAACAATGATTCCAAGTCTAAAAAGCAAAGTTCATTTCGATTCCATAACTGACCGTTATGGTCAACATGTGTAGTATCATAGCTTGACCTAAACCCTACCCATAACAAGATCCTTTTCTGCCAGACCCAATGCACCCGGTTTCCGAAGCCCACCTTTTGTTCCCCTTCAATGCCAGTGTATCCGATTTTTAGTTCCCGTTTTCTCTTTTCTCGTCGCTTTAGCTCAATCATCATCGTCTCCTGCTCTGCGGGCAGCGCGACGTTTACCCTTTCCACCCTTAGGGTTACCCTTAAAGTGCTTCTTGCTTGATGTCATCTGAACCTCCTTGGGATCAAGGCCATTCTCGAGAGCGACCGCTGTACGCGCTTTGCGGCCGGACAGGTGTTTACCCGCCAGAGGATCTTCCCTACCCTGCTCCGAATACTGGTAGTTGAAAGGTCGGCTAACGTGACCTTGAGAACTAGAAGGACCGAAGAAGCCCTTGTCGATCTTCTTGGACTTTGGGCCTGCAGGTAGGGGAACATTGACCGTAGAGGCAAGGTCAACAGCATCGTCGTCCATGGCAAGGAAAGGTTCGCTGCTGGCTGGGTCGATGACTGAGAGCTGATCCATGGCGGCACTCAGGGCAGCTCGTCGTTTCTCAGGGAGGTGCTCTTCATCATAGAGCCCTCGGTTGAAGTCGGCCGCATCATCAATTCCAGGAGGCGGTGAAACGAATAGCAGCTTACCATTTACGTAGTCCTTGAGGATATATCGCGCAGCGCGGGACTCGTCAGGCTGACCAAGACCCTGGGTTTGGAAACCGCGGGCGCGGGCATATGCACGGAGCAGCTCAGCAGCTGTAGGAATTCCTGTACCACCTTCCTCTATGGCTCGGGTGCGGATATGAATACCATAGATTGCCTCGAGGAAAGGCTGAGGGACTCGCTGAGTGACGAGGCCCACGGGTCCCTGGAACTCGCGAAGCTGGTCGATGGGGAGAACACCGTTACAAACAAGATCAGCCTTGGTGGTGGCAAAGTTGGGGAAGACAAGACCAGGACAATCGCAGAGGATGACACGTTCGCTGAGGTGAATGGTCTGGAAGTGCTTGGTCTTTCCTGGAGTTGAAGAGACTGAAACTTTCTTTGCACCAATGAGAGCATTGATAGTAGAAGATTTACCAACGTTGGGGTAACCAACTAAGCCAACCTGCAGCTTGTGATCTGAACCTGTTAATGCATTAGCTGATTGTTCATGGAGTTTGGTTTTCTTGGTATATCTCACCTGCGTCTGCGGGAGAATGTTTCAGGAAGATGTCTTCCAGCTCTTGAACTGTAAGAATCTGTGTATCAATGTCGTCGGCTTCCTCTGCTGCCTTTGCCTCTTTATCAACTTGGCTCTGTTTCACAAAGTCTTGGGTCAATGGAGCACCTTCTTGTTCTTTTTGGTCGCTACCCTCGCCCTGTTCCTCCTCTTCGGATTCTGACGAAGCCCCAGCGAGCAACTCATCTTCTGAACCGTCGAGTTCCCTCGCCTCGTTCTCTGCCTTAGCCAGCTCGGCGGAGAAAAAGCGATACGCAATGCCAGCATCCTTCAGATGCTTTGCCCAAGCCTTTCTCTGTTTGGGTGTCATCATGTCTGCCTTGTTGATGAGAAGAAGGTTCTCTTTCTTGGGATCAACAGCCTTGACATATGACTCAAGATCCTCAGAACGGAATAGGAGAGGGTTTCTGGCATCCACGATCTGGACAATAAGATCCGATCGTTCAATAACTCGCCAGAGCTGTCGCCAAACCTCTAGGTTTCGTTCAAAAGGTGTCATAAGAAGATCGTTATTCTCTTGCAGCTCTGCCAAGCCACGCCTCCAGTTAAGGAAGCTCTCTCGCTCTAGTGCGTCCAGTTCTTCAGGTGTTGTTGTAGAATCCCACTTGGGCCTTCGGGGGACAGTCAAACGACCTTTATGCTGCTTGTGCTTTCCAAGGACATCTCTCTCCTCATGCGCTGAAAGGAGGAACGGGTTCTTTTGGTCTGTATGGATAATCTTGACATTGTTGGTCTTTTCGGCAGTGAAATCGGTACCAGCCAACTCGGCGGTGGCCAGGAACTCATCCAGATCGCCTTGCTCCGTAACGGAGCGCATCTTTACCCAAGCGGCATCCTTCTTCTCGTTGACAAGATATTGTTCGCCTGTGGCGTGGTTTGTTCTGGTGATGGCAGAAGTTCGCTTCCTGTCGGTTCCCTTGCCTTTACCGAAGCGATCGTTCATGAGGGCGTTGCCCAAACCGACCGAGTTCTTGGACTTTGCCAGAACCATTTTGACGTCGATATAGAGTGTAGTATTCGGTTGGTGTGCTTCGGCAGCTAATATACGAGGAACGGCTGCTCCAAGTCGCAATACCTCTCAAGGTTTTGTTGGTTTTGTGTAAAAACTGAGTTGGACTGATCTGAGAGGGCTGTCTACCGATCAACTCTGTGCCCCGCTGAATAATGACTGTTCTTGGAGGGGCAAATGGATTTTTCGGGGTCCGTCACCGTGTTTCCATTACTGTTTCCGCACTATAGTCCCTCGTGATGAAATAGGCCTTGATACTGTGCGAATGATTTGACAGGGTCTGGGATAACTGTGGAGTATGTGATAAGGATTTTTTCCCACCCCGCTAGATTTTTGTACCCGGATGAGTGTTGTCTAAGCCCAACATCCACGCCCACCTAACAACTAAATTCTTGTTGCTTCAAACCGTCAAGATGCCTCGAAAGTGGATGTAAGTGCTCCCTGGTAGTCACGAAACCATAATATGCTGATACAGATCATGCAGCGACAAAAAGTCCGCTCAGCACTTTACCCTGGTGCACCGACCGCAAAATGATCCTCTAATCCACGACGAGAATGCACCTGCAATGGTGCTCAACCCTACCCAGACCAAGAAGGGATCATCCAAATCGAAGGATCTCGATGATCTGGCTTCTGAACTAGGTTATGAGGCCGAAGATGTCCGCGCGAACGAGGGCGAGGCAGCTAGTTATGGTGTTTACTTTGATGATTCTGAATACGATTACATGCAACATCTGCGCGACCTTAACACTGGTGGCGGAGAAGTTGTTTTTGTGGAGTCGACGGCTACTGCAAACAAAGGCAAAGGAAAGCAGAAACAATCACTTGAGGATGCACTCAAGAAGCTGGACATTGAGCAGAACGCAGGCGATATTCTCGATGACGAAATTCTCCCATCCAAGAATCTTACAAGGGTGACCTACGAGGCCCAACAGGATATTCCTGATTCTATCAAGGGATTTCAACCCGACATGGATCCTCGTCTTCGAGAAGTCCTTGAGGCCCTTGAAGACGATGCATATGTTGACGACGGTGACGACGATGTTTTCAAGGAGCTTGCCAAGGACGGTCGCGAACTGGAAGATTATGAGTTTGACGGCGCAGATTTTGACGAGGATGACGGCTGGGAATCAGATGCGACAGCCAAGCCAAACAAAGAGTACAAAGAAGACAACATCCCTCAACTCGTACCGACAGAGCATCCCGAGGAGGGGCCTTCTCAAGATTGGCTTGAAGATTTCAAGCAGTTCAAGAAGGAGCAAAAGGGCGGCAAGGCCCCCGTTGCTCCATCACAATCTGAGATGCAATCTAACTGGACGACAACTACTCACGGAGGTCGACGCAAGAAGAGAAAGGGAGCCCTGACGGATAACTCGAGCTATTCAATGACCTCTTCATCTTTAGTACGAACTGAACAGATGACTCTCTTGGACGCAAGATTTGACAAAATCGAGGAGCGATACAACGAGGATATGGAGGACGACATGCAGTCGATGTCCGCCGTTTCAACCATGTCTACTGTTCAAGGGCCCGTTCGTGGTGACTTTGATAACATCATGGATGATTTCCTCGGAAACTTCACCAAACCTGGAAAGAGGACAAATAAGAAGACTAAGGCTCAAACAGGCCTCGAGCAATTGGAAGAGATTCGAAAAGGGTTGGGGCCTGCTCGAATCCGCGGCAGGATAAAATAATTCAAGATTTGGCACATGAGAAATCGACCAGATTTGAGATTATTGGACTGGAATAAAAGAATGGAGTTTAAGGAGTAAAGGGATTTCAATGAAACATGTGTTCGCGGGCGTGGGGATGGGATGACTCGACGGGATTTTGTTAGTCAGTCATACCACAGGAAGACCTTGCTAAGCAAGGGGTTCCCCGAGCTTTTGGCTTAGTAGCTTGGTCTAACAGATTTACGTTCTACTATGGTACCTTTGCTATCACGTGAGAGTGGGTTTAGTGTAACAAACCAAAGCATAGCTCTCCAGAATGGAACTAGCTCAATGGACCAATTCTATCTCCATCACTCAACAGCAGCTTCCACTATAAGATTCACGTCACGCCGCGCATAGGAGGGCTTTAACTCATCCCCATGTCCAGACGATTTCCTAGATGAGTGCGACGCTTGTTGCATCATCAAATCAGATGTTTTCGACCTTCGGCCAGCCAACGCGGAGTCCGTCTCCAGCGTTCAATCCTTTTGCGACGAACTCCGAGAACAAAGGCAGCGCATTCGGAATTGATAGTACAGGCGACTCGTCAAAGACGAAGCGGACCAAGCGATCACCAGCATTTGGCGACCAGAGCGACAATGAAGCAAAGCGCAAGGCGAATAAACAGTTCAAAAACAAGGATGCCAATCTGAGTGACGGAGGCGGCAGGAACAAGAACCGGAAAAGCGACGAAAAGAAGAAGAAGAACACTGATCCGAAGAAAAACTTGTCCAATACTGCCACCTTCTCCAGAAAGCAAGCAGGACAAAACACGCGGAGCAATGGATCAACTCCTTTTGCGGCGACGCGTAACGAGTCACGACCAACTTCATCATCAAGCGCCAACTCCGACGATGAGCCTATCCCCGATACCTACCATTCCGACGATCCGCAAGCGAAAAGGGTATACGAGCAACTGCGTAAAGATGGCATTCACCCTCCCCAGTGGCCTTCACAACCTGGCAATCCCAAGAACAAGGCTGAAGTGACAAAGTTCCGCGAGAAATACGAAACCTACCGCAATAAGGCGCGCGCATCTCTGACGAAGGCCGGACTGATCGATGACCCAGATAAGCGCAAAACTCTTCAGGATGCTATCGATTTCAAAGGCATCTGCGAGGACATGTGCCCTGAGTACGAGAAGATCACGCGTATTAATGAAATGGACGTCCACCAGCCCGAAAAGAATCCCAAGACTACATACGCAAATACACGTCGCATGGTCAAGAAGCTCGCTCGTTCCGCCGCTGGTCAAGAAGCGCCGTTGCCCATGGACGTTCGATCCGTGCCGGCCCTCAAAAGAACATTGGACTATTTAATTGACGACCTGTTACGTGACGACGGCAACCTACCAGTCTTGCATGGGTTTTTATGGGACAGAACACGCGCAATCCGCAGAGATTTCACCTTTTTTTCATCACTCAACCCCGACGAAATGAAGCTCCAGGTCTATGTTTTGGAGAACATCGCGCGATTTCATGTTACGGCACTTCATCTTCTCACTCGAGACGGCAAAACACCCGAGGACTTCGTAGAGCAGCAGGAATTAGAACAGCTTGGGAAAGCCCTCTTATCCCTCCGCGACGCTTACGATGATTGCAACGATCAGGGCATAAGATGTGAGAACGAGCCTGAATTCCGGGCATATTACCTCATCTTCCATGCCTACGATTCGAACATTATAGAAACGTTGCAGCGTCAATGGAAACCAGCTCTTTGGAAGGACTCCAATGAGGTTCGTACGGCCGTCCTGCTCGTTGAGGCTCTTCAAAATACTCAAGACTTTCATGGACCTCTGAAGGATGCGCCGTCATTAGCCGCATCAGCGGCATATCAATCATATTTCAGAATAGTTGAGGATCCCAAAGTTTCCTACACAATGGCTTGCTTCGCAGAATGCCATTTCCCCAGGCTTCGTCGCGCTATCTTGGCCGCCATCAATAGAGGTCTCGCTCGGCCTAGGGAGACGTCCAAGGACGTTACTGCCGCTGTTTTGAACAAGTTTCTTCGCTTCGATACCATCGAGCAAGCTGTTGAATTTGCGGAGCTTCACAATATCGAATTTGGCCAATGCGACGAGGACCCGTCCGACGCCAGTCGCCAATACGCAAAACTGGACAGTCGTGGTTCTTTACCTCACCTTCGTCTTCAACATCAATTCTCTTACTCTCTTGTGGAAAAGAAACGTGGCTCAACATCGCTACCAGAACTGATACATCAAACAACCTATCAAAGCGCAAATCCTCCTAAGGCTCCAGTTAACGGCTCATCCCAAGAAAGCCTTTTTGTTCCCGAAACACAACCTACTCCCAACAATCCAACAATCCCCACTGGACCCAAAACTACAACGCCAAACCCATTTGCATCCTATGGCAAGCCCAGTGAACCTGGAGGAGGCAATAAACTCATCAATGGCAACTCAGGTAAGACCCCATTCCTACTGTTTAATTTGCGCCAAAGATTCTGCATCCCATGGTTCTCTGCGTGTTCGACTACGTGTAAAGACCTTTACTTTGCAGGCGAATAGGAAATCGCATTCAGCCGGAGACTCGACAGGCCACAGTTCTTGAAATTTACCAAGGACAACACATTGGCTCGAGACGAACCACTGGAAATCTGGCAAAGACACGCCTAAGCCACTGGTTCTGACGTTTGTATTCGCTTAGGGACTACAATCAACGGAACGGCCTCGATTAGTGCTTCCGGTCCGCAACAAACACCACTCCAGAAATCCCCATTCGTATCTGGCTTGGCTTCGACAGCCAAGCCGCCTGCTGTCAACCCCTTCGCACCCACAACATCTGCACTTTCGCCATCCTCCGTCGGCAATGTTTCTCGTCTGCCAGCACCTACCCCTGAGCAGCCACCTGGATCTGGAAACAGGCCAGTACTAAACCCGTTTGCCTCTTCTTTCAAGCCATCAACCACTTCGGGTGAGCAGGCACAGAGCAGTCCATTCAGCCAGGTTTCTGCCCCCAGTGAGAAAGAGACGGCAACAGGAACGACCTTCACCTCTCTACCAGCCACTACGACGGTCGCCTCGCCAGAGAACACTTTTAGCAAAGGGATAACAGCAGACAAGCCACAGCTCCATGCTCCCACCATCACCTCAGCACAACCCGCGAAGCAACCTAGCATCGGCAAATTTCCACCAACGCCTCAACTGTCCTCAAGTCCTTTTACTACCGTAACACAACCTCAAAAATCATCCACTCCGAGCGACAGCAAGGTCACATCACAATCGACGATACCTTCAGCAGCTTTCAACCTGGACAAAACAGCTACGTTAACTGGAGAACAAGGCAAGCCAGCAACGGGCATTTTTGACACACAATCCCCAACCGGGTCAACACCTCAATTCTCGTTCCCGTCGGTTGGGACTTCATCTTTGTCCCATCCTGCATCAAATGGTGATGGTTTCCAGCTCTCAACGGCCCCAGTAGCTGCACATATAACAAAGGAGCCCATCCCCCCTCCTGAACCACCATCGCCACCTCGTGACCTCTTGGGTGACTTCACCAGATGGTTCGTAACTGGCGATGACGGCCTCATGGACGAATTTCAAGCATTTATGTTGGATAATATACTACAAGGCGTGTATCGAAAACACGTCAAGGAGGAAGAAGTCAGGAGACAAAAGGAGGAAGAAGAGCAAGCACTGGCAGAAGCACAAAGGTTTCGCATCTACAGCTTATCAGTCAGATACTTCTATCGCTGGAAAGAGATTGCGCGTGATCGTCGCTTGAGCCAGCTTCGTCGTAGCGGCCGAGAGCAGATGAGAGCCTACCATGAAGCACAGCGTGTAGCGCAGGCTAAGGCTCAACGAGAAGCTGCTCGCCAAGCTGCGCGAGAGCAGGCTGAAATCGCCGAGTTGAATCGACCAGAGGAGTTGAAGGATCTACTTAAACACAAGAAGCCAAGTAAGCGCCGTCAAACAGCAGAAGAGGGTGCACTGCTTGCTTCCGGTGTCCTATCTGGAATCAACAATGAGCAGGAAGCTGTGGCCAGGATTGTGCGTAGAGCGCCATCCGCCACCAGCTCCATCTCCAGCAAACAATCGAGCTCATCTCTTGCAAGAAGTGGTTCAAAGACTAGAGCTCTCCGGCAACAGTTTGGTGATCAATCGGCCACTTTCAGACGCTCGCTGCCTCCTCTTGTTTCTCGAAATGCCGAAAGTCCAGAGCCCAGTAATCGTGTCAGCAGAGTATCCGAACGCTGGCGACTCAAGGCTATGGGGATTGTGCAGATGCCTGATGGAACTGCTCTTCCTGAAAGGCTGGCGAACGAGATGCAGTATGGAAAGAAGCAGTCAACGGGCAGTATGGGCCCGCCTAAGAGTGGTTTCAACCGCCGGGCCTCCATAAGTGGCCTTGGTCATTCTGAAAAACGCCATCGATTATCGGGGTCACACGGCACCGTCGATACCACCGAATCTGATAGTTCTGCGACGAACAAGAGAAAGCGAGCCACTGATGATGACGGTGAGCTAGCTCAGGATGACCAGACTGAAATCAGCTCTCATAAACGAGTAATGAGCGATGCGCAGACCCTCATCGACGAACTCCGTGCTATGAGGGAGGAGATGGAAGAGGGAGCGACTTGGTTCAAAGACCAGAATGATAGAATGCAGAGTGAACTGATCAGCAGAGGCTCGACACCCTGGGATCAAGATATATGAGAAATTGTAGATAAAGAAGCACAGACTGCTGATAATGAGGATGGCGGTACCATCCAGAGTATATACTCCTGTGGTTGGATGGAAGGGAGTTGCATGCTTTGACGGTTACTCCGGGTACCTCTCTGTGTGGATATGAGGTGATGGCATGATTTAGAGCTGGTTGAGAAAGGCATTGCATTACATGGAGAAATGGTCAAGCAAATATACACACACGTGTGTGTTTCATTTCAAGTCACATCCCGCTTTCGGTGCCTTTTGACTCATCTCTCATTACAGCGTCTCGCCACTAAAACCCTATATCCCAAGGCCCGTATCCATAAGTACCGTGTCTGTTTACCCATGAAACTCCTCCGCTCAGAAAATACCAACGTAGATAAGCATCAGTACATAAGCTTACGATCGTCTGGCCTTTTTGGGTGGTGGATCAAAGACAATCCGAATATTCCGTGTTTCGCTGGGAGCCTGTGAATCTCTGGACTGCTTTTTCCTCAGAAAGCCTTTGCTCGAACCATTAGTAGGTTGTTGCACCCACGGGTTGTTGCTATCGTGGCATTCATGCGGGAATGTAGCTGAACGGGGCGTTGTGATAGAGAAACCGGGGCTAAACAGCGGGGATGTGATACCTGGTGTACTACATTGTGGCCCAGCTGAGTTTGACAAAAGGGCAGCGTTTGTACAACTTGACACACTTTCTGCTGGAGACGCATCCTCGCGATAGGGTGTGTGTAAGGGAGCTTTTGTCGGAGGCGGTTGCGGGATAGCGGTAGTGACAATGCCGAGTTTGTGGGTATCTTGTAGATTTCTCACTGTACTATGAGGGTTCCAAAGTGCAGATTTTGACAGGTTTCGTTCTTCATCCATATAAGGGGGAAGGTCGTGGAAGCCAGGAGTCCTTGGCGTAACATGTGTCTGGCAACGGAACGAGAGAGAAGAGCGTCTGTTGCGTACAGAAAGCTTTTTGCGCTTCCGATGTTGCATGAAGATACAACCTGCAGAAATGAGAAGGAAAGCAGCGGCACCAACAGCAATGGCAGCAATTGAGGTGTTGGGCAGGTCATGGTTATCTCCTGGTGCAACTGAGGCAGATGGATCTACAATCGAGATGCTCCCCTCGCTGAAAACAGTGTCATTGAGTCCTATAGGGGTTCCTGGTTTGGGGCGCTGTTGGCATCCAGCATTGAGGGCAACAAGGACTACACAAAGAGATGGTTAGATGAATCAAGCAGCTGGGTTTAGTAACGGCTCACAATTCGATATGATTGTCTGGGAGCTATCCGCCTTGACACATGCCTGGCATTTATCGACTGCGTCGCCGAGCATGGCTTTGTCATCAGTGTCACAGTAATCATACTGTTCTCTATCGTTGGGTTCGGTGATGCCTTTCTTCAGAGCATTCCCAATGGGGCCACAAGCCTCAGATGTGACACAGGGGCCGGAACTGATTCCGGTTGCATTTGGGTAGCCAAAGATACAGTAGTCGAAAGAGTAACGCATATTGTCTAACGGCGCAAAAGTCAGATGATGTTAAACAGTTGAGTCCTCAGCATGACTTACACAAGAACCAATCTTGGTCACTTTCGTCGCCCTGCTTGAAAGCACTGTCCTGCAAACAAGCCAGACATCTTTGGAACTTCTGGCCTGCTGCCTTGCTCTTGAAGTCATCATCGTCGCAGACAATCTCGCTGCCACGGGTTTCGTAGGAATTGGGATCTGACCGGTCAAGGCAGAACTGGGAACAGGGAGAGTTGGGTGTGACTTGGAGAGCCGAGACCGGCGTCCAGAACAAAAAGAAAGGGGCAATGGAGAAGAGGAACATCATGGAGGTCCGCTGTGGTATTTGGTGTTTCAAAAGGAAGGTCGCTGTTTTGATAAGCGACATGAATACTTTGATGGGTATCGAGGTCGATCTGAGGCCAGGCCAGCTGTGAAACAGGTCGATTTCAAAGATGAAGAAACGGTATCAAAGAAAATGAATATGGTGGGTTGATATACCAGATACCCTTGTTACAACATGTTGGTATGCGTCGTTAAATGAAAGGACATCACAATACAATACAACAAAAGTAAGGAATTAAAGGCGGCGTTTAAATGAGTGAACGAGCGGGGAGTAGAAAGGAACGAGAAGCGGAAATCCAAGGCGAGAATTCTTGAGAACAGAAGGGAAAAGGGAAGAAGCAAGCTGCAGCCCTTCTGCATATTAACTACCTTACCTAGTATACCTAGTATACCTACAGAGCAGGTTAGGTTCTCTACGGATAGTGTGAAGAGAAAACGAGAATGTGGGTGCCGTTCTCCATCACTCGACCAAGAGCTGCAGATGCAACGCCATGCACCACACTTGACCGCACTAAGATGCATACTCTGCCCTATATTGCACCTTGCAAGGCTCAGCTGGAGTTGCAATCGAAAACGGGGGTCTGGTTGCCGCGCCATGGCTCCCAATCACCCAATTCTCGGTTCAGGAGTGCCGCCAACTTGTCTGTGCCGCATCGATCCATGCTTGTGATAGGAAACGACTATTCCCCAGGCGGTATCGAGAACAAGGAATGAGGGTCACGTAGTTGGGTGGTGAATATGGCTACGGGCGCTTAAGTTGTATGTATGAGACCATAGGAAGGGTGGTGAGCTGAGACAAACCAGACAGAGCCTGTTTACGGAAGATTTTGTGTGGCCTCATTGGTTCGTGCCTGGAAGTGCCAGAAGATGGCTTTTACAAGCAGCGAATCAGAGACATG
Source organism: Fusarium agapanthi (assembly GCA_001654545.1). NCBI lineage: Eukaryota > Fungi > Ascomycota > Sordariomycetes > Hypocreales > Nectriaceae > Fusarium > Fusarium agapanthi. The sequence continues at coordinate 29,632 of LTDI01001162.1, forward strand.
GGACTGCGCCAGTGTAGTTCACTCAGGGCGGTTACTAGCTTTAGGGGCCCCAAGCAGCCCCGGCGCTTAATTAAGGCTGGCTCTACGCTGTAGCCGTCATCACCAAGTTCATTCATTCATCATCATCATCATCATCACATCACACCTGGAAACGACTATGTACGAAGAAGAAAAGCGCATATGAAATGAATCAATTTGAAATCTAGTCTATAAGCTTAACCAAAAAAAAAACCGTCCCATAAACACCAAAACTGCCCAAGATTTCCTTCTCGATGCCGGTTCTATCTTATCCTACTCGTATTCAAGTCCATATCCAATGGCATACATGCATCTCTTCCCCTTGCCGCACCACGCATGAAACACCATGAACTGTCCGTTTTCCGAACTTGTGCCTCCACCAGGACCGTTCAGGCCTAGAGCTGGTGTCTTGAGAAATGGAGATTTCCCCCGCCTGTAAGGGCCCTCGACCCGGTCACTGATGGCATATTTGAGATCATAGGCATCGCCTGTGTACATGTGGCTACTGAAGAAGAGCAGATACTTGCCCTGTTCTGTCCGTACCAGGCTCGGAGCCTCAACCAGGGGCCCATCCTCGGAGGCGATCCGGTCCAGAATGTCCACAGGTTTGCCGATCGGTGTGGAGCCGTCCTCTGTCGAGACCTCCTGGAGTCGGATGGGAGTTCCCGAGCCGTCGTTGAGAGCGTTGCCGTCGACTTTATAGACGACATATCGTTTGTTTGTGGACTCGTCAAAGAAACCCGCCGGATCGATTGCGCCGCCTTCGTCACGTGGGCAGGCGAACGGCTCAGGATCCATCACATATGGACCAGTGCTGTTGTGGGATCGTGCAACTCCGATGCAATGTCCACCTTCAGGAAGTTCCCCAGAAAAGTACATTATATACGAGTCATCTTCCAGTTTCCGCACGTCAGGGGCCCAATAATTTCTGCCGCTCGTCCATCCATCTCCAGGGAGGGCATCTTGCTGGAGATGAGTCCACTCGCCAAAGACATCATCTGCCACAGCGACCTGGATGTGGTGACCACCGCCGCTTGTTGCAAAAGACACCCAGTGATCGTCTTGGTCTTGAACGAGGCATGGGTCGGGGAAGTTGATATCTAGTCGTGGGGAGAAAGACCCTCCGCGACCTTTATGTCTTCGACTCAAGTGCTGCTTTGGTGGTGGCAATATGAAAGGTCGAAGAACAGGAGACGAGGTGTTTGCTGGTAGGGCTGATGCAGTGTCGAAAAGAGAGATTGAGAGAATGAAGAAGATGATTCGCCCCCAGGGCCTCGATGAAGCGGACATGACGGGCATATCCTCTGAACTCAACCCTTTCTGGGACGCTGGCACTGCAGCATATAAATCGTTCAGCTGAGCCTCAATCTCGGTATCAGTTAATCTAGATGTCATGTATAGTCGATCACTGGGTCCGACTAAAGCTGAAGGCTAAGTGATCAACACGCTCTGACGTTGAGTTGTGAATCCTTGACCCAGATGAGAACTGGGCAAGTTTTATATCCCAAGGGAAAAAACAGACTTTGCAGAAGAAGGTTTGAGTCGAATACGCCTGCAAAGTGTAGATAGGCTTCTGATTCAATGACGGGTCTTGTTGGAAGTATTTTTCATGTATGAGCAACTCATATCGATCTCCGGGAGAAGAAACTTTCGATATCTGAACCTTAGACGAGCAAACGCACAACTAACCTCCGAGTTTTCCTCACTTTATAGTTTATACTTCTACTCTTACAGCCACAGGCCAAGCCATGGGACCTACTTCCACCACTTACTACTACGTGACCCTCTTTGCTATCACGCCAATACACTCTCATGCAGGACAGCAACGGCCAACTAGACGCTCTCTTGACAACAGTCTAATCTTAAGGCCATCCCTGATCTTAATAGGAGCAGGCAAAGGAAGGGACCAAAAATTCAGCCAGTCCAAGTAAACGCCCAAGCCGGGATATCCCTCGCCATTATGCTGTGCCATGCGCTGGCTAACAGAGTTGCAGCGACTTGAATCCTCTGCTTAGCGAACAGGTTGCTGCGGTGGAAGTCCACTCCTCCAACTATGAAACAGGGACAGCTGTTACTCGAGATGCGTTGCTGAAGCCTGATTCGTCCAATGTTTTGTTTGGCCAAGACTGGTTCCTTTTTGATCTGCGACTAATACGACAACGGTTGGATTGTTACTCGACCGTACGTATCAGGGACTTGCCAATGTTCTGTGGAACCCTGACTCAACTAGACTAAGGTACCTCTACCTTATGCTCTCAATTATTTCGTGCCCAGAAAATGTGTCATCATACTTACAGTAGCCTCATGACAACACATACATTGCCCAGACTTGATGGGCGTTTCATGACGATGGGACCTCAGATCGGATTTCAACAATACCCTAGCACACCAAGAGCCACCGTATTACGTGACCGCTACATTATGTGTCATGTGTTAGTGTACCCCAACCATGCATCAGTCCTTACACACAGCGGTCACAAGCATAAACTACGGCAGATAGACATGATTCAGTCTCATACATTCACAGATCCTAGACAGACGGTTCCCACAGAGACATGCAGTAGTTTTATCGTGCTTTGCATTGAGTGCCTTGCATCTACTCCTACCAAGGGATTTTCGAACCAAAAACGCCATAATAACCCCAAAAACAATTTCAAGCAGCCAAAAACGGCACGAGAACAAGAATATGGTACAGCAAGCAGACCTCTCCTTGCCAGCAGAACCTACATCTCGGGTATCAAGATCTGCCTTCGGGTTTTGGCCCATACCCAAACTTGGCCTGAAATCCATTAGTCGCTGTCGCTGTCCATAGCCTCGCCCTTGGCAGCCTTCTTAGCAGCCTTGGCCGCCTTTTTCTCTGCCTTTCTTCGCTTGCGCTCAGCCTTCTCTTCAGCGGTCTCGCCATCGTGCTTCTTGCGCTTCTTGTCCTTGCTGTCATCAGCAGCAGGTGAAGAGGGAGTGGCAGCCTCCTCCATGGGAGTATCCTCAGCCTCGGAGGCCTTGGCAGGAGCGGCAGGAGCGGCAGCGGCGGCGGCGGCGGCAGAGGCATCGCTGGTGCTGAAATCCTTGTATTCGGAGCTCCACTTGGCAGGAGTAGCATCGTTAGGGCGGCCGTACTTGTCGAGTTTGCCGTCAGCTTTGAGCTTCTTCTTCTCAAGGGCAACAGGGCCAAGACCCCAGCGGCGGGGGTAGAGGTCGCGCTCCATAATGCAGCGCTTGACCTTGGCAACGACACCGTGATCGCAGGTGGACATCTCAACAGTAGACATCTGTGCGATACCTAGAGCAATGGCTTCACCCTTGGTGGTCATAAGAACGACTTCCTCATGATGCTCAATGGCAGACTCTGTCCGTGAATTAGTGAATTGCAACATGCATTATCGTTTGAGGACTTACCATATCGAAGAAGACCGGGAAGCATGAGCTTGGCACCATAACACACGGCGTTAACAGCACTATCCTTGACGACAAGTCGCTTGTAAGAAGTCAGGAGAGTCTCAAGAGGGGAGATAATCTTGCGAAGGTAAGACTCGTCGCGGGTGTTGTCCATTTGCCACTGGGCATCGAGAACATCGTGGAGAGTGACCAGGCCCTTGGACTCATCCATGGCACCGCTGCGGACACGTCGAAGCTCCTGCATGTGGCCACCGACACCGAGAAGAAGACCCAAGTGGACACAGAGGGTTCGGATATAAGTGCCGGCCTCGCAGCTGACCCAGAAGACACCGAGGTGTCGGTCGTTGTCGAACTCGATAAGCTTGCTCTCGTGGATGGTTCGGATACGGAGCTGACGCTTGACGGCAGAGATCAGAGGGGGTCGCTGGAAGAGCGCACCGGTGAGAGTCTCGAGAGCGCGGGCGAACTGGGCCTGGCCTCCGGGCAGCTTGTCGTGAAGGCGGATGACAGCCACATACTCCTTTCCGGCACCCTGCTGGGACTTGACAAGACGAGTGGCACGGTCAATGCAAACGATCAAGCAACCAGTGACCTTGGGATCGAGGGTACCACTGTGTCCAGTCTTTTCGCATCTATAGGTAACATCGTTAGCAGATAGTTCGACTTGGACGCGCACTTTGACGCGATACTCTTGACTGGAAAATTTTCGTACCGTAGAATGCGCTTGACCCAAGCGACGACCTCGTGCGAGGAAGGGTTAGAGGGCTTATCGAGGTTGATGACACCAGAGCTGATGTATTGCTTAAGATCGCGCTTCAGGGGAGAGCAGCCATTGGGAATGGGAGTGAAGTGGCCTGTTCGGACAAGAACTGCAAGTTTTGAAGATTATCGGTTAGTCTTTTGAATCTCGAATAAGGGATCAATTGAGGCTACGCAAGCCACCAGAAAATATCAAAAACGCGATTTAATCATCGAATTGCATCTGGAAACTCACGCTTGTCGTAGTTCTTGAGCAGCAGAGGCCACTGGCTGGTGTCAAGAGAAGGAGTGGTCGCCTGGGGCTTGATGGTGTACTCCTCCTCCTCTGTTGTCGTCTTCTTGACGACCGCGACGTCCTTGGACATTGTGAACGGAATGTAGTTTCCCTTTTGGAAATTGTGTGATATACCGGGTGAAGCGCAGCAGGTGCTTCTTTGCGACAGGAGGGAAGAAACGGAAGGTGCGAGTCGTTGGTTTCCTCAGTGTCTTGCCCGGTGTTGTTGGAAGCTTCCAAATTTTTTTTTCTCTGGCCGGATTTCATTGTGGGGACCGGAGGAAGCTGCGACCGGTGTGTGGCGGCAATTTAACACTAATCCTGGTTTGGTTACCTCGGCTGCTTTTAGCCACAGCAGCCACCACTAGAGTCTACCAAGTCGTGTTCTCACGTTCACTCATCCGACAGACATCACAACAGCAAAGACTTCAAGGATATGCATCAAGATACTAGCTGACTTTCAGTGGGAACTTTCAAGATTAGGTGGCTCTATCTAGACTGTCCTGCGCATCATCCTGCAAGTACAAGTCCGCAGTGGAGCTATATATATATATATTTCATTCAGTTCAAATCGTGACATATCAATAGTGGTATCCCAACCTTCAACGCCAAGCTAACAGGAGAAAAAAACAGAGCCGCAGCTATGTTATCAGGCTCGTAGCACAGCCGAGCCTACGGGTCACGACCCATTCGACCATTATCTTCGAGATGTCCATACGGGTTATGGTATCCGTACGACTGGTTCATATGGGCGAGCCCTTCTGGAAAGTAACCTAGCTGCGGAGCAGTCGTTCGACTTGACTCTCCATAGGGATTGACGCCGGTCTGATATATTCCTATGCCCGCATGAGGATTTTCCACGGGTGTCATCTCATACTCTTCCCCTTGGAGGCCCTTGCCTTTTGAGTTGCCCGAGTTGACAGACGAGTCATCTCCACCCAAAGCAACCCCTATCTGGGAGCTGCTTGGATCTGGTTGATACATTGAAGGGAACATCTGGGGAAACTGTGATTGACTGTTCATCGCCGGAGTCATCTGTTGGTTGGGGGCCATGACTGGCCAGTGGGCGAGCTTGAGTTCAGTTGCGCTGACGGGGCTATTATACTGCGAGGCATATGGGGACACATGGTGCGGAAACAGATGCTCGGATCGGACACTGACCGGCGATTCGTCCCAGCTTCTCAGTGGCTTCTGGCTGAGAGGAGTGTCGCGAGTTTCGCGAGGGATAGTTAGTGGAGTAGGCCAGGAATTGTTGTGTTTCGTTTCCAGCATGCTGAGGAATGCCTTTCTTCGTTTCCTACCACGCCAGATGATACAAAATCCAAGCATAAATAAGATGAAGGCCACACCTCCAGCAGCGATGCCCACCTTGGCACCGAGACTAATAGGACCCTGGTCGAGCCAATCTGGGTTCACAGAAGCAACTGGTGTGGGCTCTGTGACATTGACGTCGTCTCTAGAGAATATGCTTCCTTCTGTAGAGACCAAGGTACCAGGCTGTGGTTTCTGTTCACATCCAGCTTGAAGAACAGTGATAACTGCCTATGGTCAGTATATGAGCCAGCGAGAGAATTTATTGTCAGCAGACGTACAATTGGCAAGGAAATGATTGTCGCCTGCTTGGAGGCACTCGGTACATCCAATAAAATCAGCTGTGTCGTGGACAGGCCAATTATCGCAATAGTCGTAGTTTTCGACGTCTGAGGATAAGTTGCGGTATACTATAGCATTGCGGAACGGCCCACAGGCTTTTCTGTCGAGTATTAGACAAAAGTCGGGTACAAAAGAAGGATATCACTGACGAGGTCAAACAAGGTGTGTCTATTGTGTTATTATTGTCAGGAATTCCGAAGAGGCAATACGAGGTTGCGTAACGCAAGTTGTCTAGAGATGGTCAGCCCTCGGTTTTCATGCTGAACCGTAAAATCTCAACCTACAGAGGTAGTATTCCTGGTCTGTTTGATTGTTCTTAGTAGTGTAGTCGCTGCTTTGCTCACACGTCAGGCACTGCTGAAATACAATGCCTGCGCCACTGGTATAATCGCCTTCCTGGCAGACGACATCGTCGTTTGTAGTCGCATCGAGAACGTTGCCACATACTGTTCCACAGGGAGATTTATCTGCAACGAGAATTGCAGCAGCTGGACCGATCAGGCTCAAGCCTGTTGTTATCAATGCCAAACCATGCATCGCTGATGAAGCCGGCGGTAAGTTGTAAGGTCGAGTTGTGGATGGCCTTTAGTGGTAGGACAAGCCTTCGAGTCAGTCTGGCCGCTGATGAGAGCCAAGCTGAAGATAACGGAGTCCGATGTAGTAGTTGGGTCCGCTGTTTTTTCACCAGTCAAGACGATAGGTGAAGCAGGATTTTGTTGTGTGAGCGCAGTAGGACGAAGTTTGCCGCCTCTGAGGGGTCTTTGGGGGCCAGTTGACAATCGGCCGCACCCAACTCTTATATCAGACCCGGCCACTTCTCAGGGCTTAAGAGGCCGTGGCATGTGTGACATATGACATGTGCCAAAGGCGCTTCTTGTGCTGGCGCGGAAGACGAAGCAATAATGTGAAGAATCGGCTGTTCCAGCGCGGTTACAGATGCGCAGGATTGCTTTCAAAATGGCGAGGAAATAAGAGTGATGCGAGTGATGAGTTTGAAATGGCGTGGTGATAAAGCGCACCGCCATGGTTACGGAGGCGCATATGCAGTGAACACATGCAGTTCATATCTGATTGGGGACAAAGTCCCACCTCTTCCTCCAGCCTCTGCATCCTCAAGTGTGATAGTTGGTTCGCGGTAAGAATCGACAGTGTTCCTCGCCAGGATTGGTCGGCTTCGACGGGTGAGGTCTCTTCCTCAACCCCAGCTTCGAGTCTGGAGGATAGTGTATGAGGGGAACCAGCCACTTACAATCGCTATCACGACAACCGCCAACCCCGTCTAAGCTAAGCTGCAAGGTCCCCTGGTCTTTTCACACTAGCCTCGGCGGCTACAGGCTAGACAGGTTCAACGCTCGCAACAATTCGATTCAAGTCGTAATTCAAGTCCAAAAAAGCAATTTTT
>LTDI01001165.1:0-45684 GCA_001654545.1 Fusarium agapanthi
GATCGCGTAGCGTCTCGGGGGCGCGGAAATGTGTATAAAGGACCGTCCCTCTTCCTCCCCCCCCCCCCACACACAACCAAAAAAAGGGTCGCAAAGATTCACCAAGAGGATATCGTCTTGTCTTCAAAGACATATTTCTCCGCCCGGGCCCATTTGTCAATCTTTTCTGTTGTGCGTCGCTCTTTTCTTCTTCCCTTTTGCTCTCTATCTCTTCGCTCTTTTCGTCACTCTCTAGCCAAGCCGATCGACCGATACACAAAGTTGGGAGTCGTTATTCTCCCTAACATATCCTGTGCGAGTCGAAATTCCCGTTACGAGTCCGTTCTTTATTTACCGATTTCCTCCCATAACTACCGTAGCCATGTTCAAACGCTCGTTTAGGTCGCAAGACCCCAACCGCGTCGACAAGACTGCGAGACTCAAGAGATCGGGCTCCCACCGGGATCACACGAAAATGTCGAAGCTGCAAAGATCGCTCAACGAGCAGGACGCCATTCCCCAGAAGCCTGCTCCGGCACCCGCCGCGCCTTCACCCTCACCCATCGTCACTCTGACTGTTGGTCAGGATGGCCGGCTCTTTGCAGCACATGAGGATGTACTCCGCCAGTCGCCTTTCTTTGAGGCCGCCTTGCGCGGAAGTTGCTTCGAGGCACAGAGCAAGAGGATCTCCATCCCCGACGAGGAACCCGAGGTGTTCTCCGCCGTCCTCGAATATCTCTACAAGGGTGACTACTACCCACGTCTGCTCCACAACAAGCAGCGCAACTCTTGGGAGCTCGAGGACCAAGGCCGTACACCTCACACATCACCCAACCCCGAAACTGGAGGTGGCCGCGCAGGCGCTGCGTCTGAAGCCACCATCTACCTGTCGAGTCTCGACATGGCCATCCTCCGCGACACAGTCGTCTACTGCGCCGCGGACAAGTACGGCCTCGAGGAGCTCAAGCGTCTGGCCCTGCGCAAGCAGGGACTGCAATCCGGCATCGATGTCGGGACCATTATAAGGTCAGCTCAGTACGCCTACGCTCACACACCCGACTCAGACAGCCGTCTGCGCGCTCATTACCTCGCCCTGATCATCCGCTGCCGCAAGACCTTTAAGCGCAGCGGGACCATGCAGGCCGAGATGGAGGCGGGCGGCAGCAAGCTCTTCTTCGACCTGTTTGTAGCCATGTGCAATCACCTCGACGATGTCATTGACGTGAGCAATGCTCGCACGCCAAAGACTGTCTGAGTGATTCGAGATAACCCAAACACACACTACTCAGGCCTCCGGAAGCTCCGTGTGTTTGATCATAGCTGGAGAACAAGCGCGAAATGGAAACCGCCAAATCCGCGAAAAAAGAAAAACCTACAAAAAAAAGTGATGCTTACAGGAACAGTTGGAAGTCAGCGTTTGGTTACTTTTCATGCTCCGTCATCAGATTGAAGTCCTAAGGAGCCTTGTTTTATTACATTACTCCCCTTCTGCGAGGTTGGCCGACCGAATTTTGTTGATACACGAGCTGAGAGGATCTAATCAGACGCGCACACGACGTCCTTCACATCCTCTGCTCATTTATTGTGAGTTTACTTATCGCGAGTTTCTGTTTCTGCCTCGTCATTTCAACTCTGCTTTGATACCCATTTACACACGGACACTGGGACATTTCTTCCCCATTCTACTCTGGCGTTTTGTTATCCACCAAAAAAAAAAGACCGGGTTGTCTTTGGTTCAACACCAGAGTTTGGGGGAACATTTTGGGAAGTGGAATGCTTGACTGCTTTTCTACACCCGCGAGCAAATGCCCCGAGATTGGCCAAAAGCTTGCATTTGTATCATCTTGGAAATTTTTCACCGAAAAAAAAAGGATCTCTTCTGGTTTTGTTGCTGTCTTTTTGCTTTCACGTTTTATGGCAGGAGTTTTTCTCTGTTGAACATGCTTAGAACGCGAAACGGATACAAACATCTCCTACTCGGATTTTGCACAACTGGGGGCGGCCTTGAGAACGAGAGGCTTTAATAACATCTTAGCCCTCACACACTGCGTGTGTGCCTCGCCTCTTTAGTACTGGGTCGGCCCTCTTTTGCTTTTGGTTCGCATCTACAGACTGATACCTCGAACCTGTCCTTTTGTTACTGCTTTCCTGTTTTGTTTACTGGAGGAGATGGGAAATGGAGATCCTTTCTGCATGGGTTTTGCTTTGGACCGGCGAGACGCCGATGAGAATGAAGTTACAATCTTGATGATTATTAACAACTTGGGATCGTTGAACGATCCTCCCCGGCGCAAGCACCGTCAGGGTAGAGGTAATGAGAAATTCGGCCACCTCAATTGATGTTCCTATACAGGTGATGTCTGTGATGTATTGCTTAAAACGATAATGTGGTTTGTTGTTAGTCGGTTTCATCCCACTCGACTTCAAACTTCTCAAACGTAACCTCGAGATCCTCCTTGATCTCTTTCTTGGGATCAGGTCTCGCGACAGCAGCAGCGATCTCAAGATCCCAGCCCTCACCACCATTATCCCCATAAACCCAATTCGTCTGCCTCAACGGCGTCTTGTCACCATCCTCATCAACCCTGTACGTCCACATACAAAGCCCCAGCGCATCCTGCACCTTCTGCACCTTTACAGTAACACACTTGTCACCATTCCTCACGCCAGCTTCATTCTCAGGACCGACCTTCTCAACGCTCCAATCTGCCCATTGATCGCATGTAACGGTTGAGTAGCGCGGGTGATCATTGTATAGCTCGATGCCGGTCTTGATCCACTTGCGGGGCGTGGGGGAGTTGGGGTTTGTGAAGACTAGGAGAAGACAGGCCTGGTCATACTGATGGATGTATTTTGTGCGGAAAGTGAGAGTTGCGGAGATGAACTTCTTAAGAGGGTTTTTGGAGTGCGTGGTGAAGGGAGCTGGAGGAGTTAGTGAGTGAGACTAGTCGTGATGGGTGACTGAGAGGGCGCGTTTGAGAGTGAGGGGTTGAAATGGACTTACCAGTGAAGACGTCAGTAGAAGGAGGCTGTTTCCAGATATCACTACCAGGCGGTGCCGACCACTTGAAGGGAGTGTCCATTGTAGCTAAAATATACTTTGGACAAAAAACAATATGTAGTAATTTTGACACAAAGTTATTCTCTAGTGACACGTCGATGTATTTATAGATCTTCTGAACGATGCCTTTGACCAGAAAAAGCGGGGCAGGCCTGACGTAATTGGGTTAAGCCGAGCAAACAAGCAGCGGAAACTCCGCCTTTGATGTGGTCCTGAGACGAGGGTCTCGTTGGTAGAATGGAGGTAAATGTTAGTAATCAGTTGTTACTTTTATTTCGGTTAATTCTTCAAAGGTTCTGGCTTGAGAGGGTAATGTATGTAGGGCGTGAGGTTGTTGCGGATAAAGTGAAGATGGGTGGAGATGAGCTACATGTGTAGATATCTTATTTAGAAGGGGACATTTATGGCCTGATGAACCGAGAGTGTGTAAATAGATGATAACGAAACACAGTATATCTAGGACCGTTTTATGGCAATACAAAAAAGATTGAACGTAGAAGAGATCATTAAATCGACCCCATGAATTGCACTGCGCCTACCCTATACACACAACTGACTTTGAATTGTAGGGATAAACTTCGGCTTTCTCGTCACCAACCGCTTCAACAAGATTGCTCGCACAAACTGACCTGCAACAGTCAATCTCCTCCTCGTTTCTCCTCATCGGAAAAAGGATCACCAACAAAGATTGACGACTCTAAATCGACAATAACCATCAAAGATTCTGCTCACTATCATCTACGCAGTGTCAAGGCTATTCCAAAAACATCACGCACTGGTGTTCGAACCGTCACTGCCTTGGCCTTCTGACTCAGTCGAATTGCAGGGGCTTGCTCACGCGAGTGAAAACTCTTCCCCACTCGACCATAGACACTCATTTCTCCCACCCAAAAAACCCCGCCTGCACCAAGACTCGCGATTTCTCTTCACCAGTATCTCACCTCGTCCATCCCTTCTACTTTTTCCGACTGCCCTTATCGCGATAATCTTTTTTTCTGTAAGAGCTATCGCAAGCAGACGCTTTCGACGCCGCGGCTCTGGAGTGCTTATAGCATCAGTGATCTGGCCGTTTGTCGGCCTGGGGGAGACAAGGAAGGTCAATAGCGAAACGACATTCAATTTATTTCAACTAAATTATACGATCCTGCGATTATCTTTACAATGTCGTCGTTTCTTACACCACCAAAGTCGGGGCCTACTGGGCGCCCGGCTGCTAAACCACGATTCGGAAAACCCAACCCCGTCCGAGCCATGCGAGAGCGAGAAGAACGACGAGCCGCCAATGCAGCTGCTCATTCAAATAGCCTACGAGTTGCTGCTGTAAATCGAAATGCTTCATTAGCAAAACCGAATCGTCCACAATGTCCGAACAAAGCCTGTCCAAAACCCAATGTCGTCGATGGGACATGTCAGACTTGCGGTCGTATCTCTGACGATAGTAATATCGTGGCAGAAGTCACCTTTGGAGAATCGTCTTCGGGTGCTGCTGTCGTTCATGGTTCCTACATTGGTGCTGATCAAGCCGGCGTGCGAAGCATGGGTCCTGCTTTTCGAAGAGTTGGAGGATCTGAGGATCGAGAGAAGAGCATCAGGGAAGCAAAAGGGTTGATGCAGGGTTATGCGCAGCAGCTTAACGTCAGCGACAGTCTTGTCACTGCAGGGACGCAAGTCTTTAAGCTGGCGTCAAGCGCAAACTTCATCCAAGGTCGTACATTGGCCAGCGTCGCGGCTGTCTGCCTGTACGCAGCCTGTCGAGCAGAGCCACCGTGCAAGGTTATGCTAATTGACCTGGCGGACTTGGTGCAACTCAACGTCTTTAAGCTGGGTCGCATTTTCAAGAAGCTTAACGAGGTGGTGCCAATTGGCAACGACGGTCTTATCCCAGTGTATCCGGAGGATCTTATCTGGCGATTTGCGACAAAGATGGAGTTTCACCAAGACACGGCCAAAGTTGCTGAGGACGCTGTTCGTCTGGTCAAGCGAATGAGTCGAGATTGGATGGTCATGGGTCGTCGACCATCAGGCATCTGTGGAGCTTGTCTGCTCATGGCGGCACGAATGCACAACTTTCGACGAACCGTGCGAGAGGTTGTCTACATCGTCAAAGTCACCAATCACACGATTCAGAACCGTCTGCAAGAGTTCAAGGTCACCGAGTCTAGTCGCATGTCGGTTGAGGATTTCTTGAAGCAGGATTTCCTGGAGAGCTCTCACGATCCGCCTTCCTTTTACAGGCAGTCAGCCGAATACAAGAAGCAATTGGCGGCGAAGAATAAGAAGCGAAAGAGGCCGACAGATGTCGATGGTGACGAAAATGAGGAGGAAGATGACAATCTGGCCGACAAGATTGATCCGCGGTTAATAGAGGGAGGCGCTGATCTTTCCAAGGCGCCGGTTGTCGAATATCGCCGTGACGATGATGGATTTATTATCCCGCCTATACCATCCAAGATCGCCAAAGACCCATCACTCGTTAACAGGCTGAATGAGAACGCAGAGGATGAAGAAGCTGAGGCTGAAGACACGAACGTCCAGACCCTGGATGGCCTGGTGCAAGAGTTTGGAGATGCGATGGACGAGGAGCTTGCGGAGAACGGGACACAAGAGACAAGCCAAAGGAAAGGCAGCAAACCGCAATTACCCATCAATGAGGAATGGGAGCAGGATGAGCAAGAGCTAGAGGGCGTGATTGAGGAGATCTTCAATGACCCTTTAACATATGAGCACGCCATGGCCTATACAACTGCCGAGCAACGAGCGCGCATTCACACCGTCTGGGCCCTACAACAACGGCCCCAGAAAGAAGTTTCCATGTCGGCGGATGTCACAGAAGATGAGTTCGCCGACGACCCCGAGGTGAACAATTGTTTGCTGTCGCCCGAGGAGGCTCAGATCAAGGAAATGATCTGGGTGAACCAGAACAAGGAATGGCTACGAAAACACCAAGAGAAGGTGTTTCGCAAGAAAGTGGAGGCAGAACGACCAAAGCAAACACGAAAGCGACGTAAGCGAGCTAGAATGGGTGAAGGTCAGACCAGTCCCGCCAGCTCAGCCGCCGAGGCAGCCGTCAACGTCGCCAAAGATCGCGCCTGGTCCAAGAGGATCAATTACGACGCCATCCGCAACATTTTCGACATGCCCAACCTTGGAGGACCCGGCTCAGAAGCTACAAGTCGCAAGACCAGTGTCGCAGGAAGCACAAAGGGCGGTGATGATGCGAGCGAAGCTCCAGACGAGAGTGTCGCTGGCGACGAACCCGAAGCGCCACAGGAGGAAGAAGAGTTTGAGGAGGAAGAGTACGATGAGACACAGAACTATGGCGACGGTGAGGAGTTTGGTGGTGGAGGTGATGAGTTTGGGGGCGGGTATGATGAGGATGATCCGGAGATGGATGCTGAGTATGGTCTTGAGGAGTATGCTTGAGAGGATTAACAAGGGCTTGAGTGCTGGGATGGTAATTGATACCCATATAGATAAGAGGACTGCTGTAGCACATACGCACATGAGCGATTGAGGAATAAATCTGTAAAAGTCTACTTGGATCAATTTTATTCAAGTCCCAATTCCCTGTATTGCTGTCTCCAGAAGCTCTATAAATACATGCCATGATCTGCTGTCCTGGACATGAAGCATACCGTGCGTGAGGTTCATGGTCTGGGTATGCCGTGAAGGCTCAGCCAATCATTTTAGACAAACCGAGGACTCAACAAAGATTACGGATAGACGAACCACAGTGTCAATTGAGGCACGCGTTTTGCACTGTGCTAGACGCAGCAGAAAGACTTCTTGTTCAGTTTCAGCAAGGCGGAAGCAGATTATTTGAGGTTCTCGATAATATGCATAATTTCATCCCGATTGAAGAGCGCATTTGCCTGTCGAGTCCGTTGGTGTAACGTGAATTATACGCTTACTGCAGAGGGGTTCTGTCGGCCGTCGATGGTGAGGCTTGAAACGGGTAATTGAATTCGGATGACTGTTAAACGGTTTCAAACCCAGTCCCCGTGGACCAAGAAAACTCAAGATTTTGGCTGGTTCAGGAATAACGTGCAGAGGAAAGGGATGTCGCCGCATGTGGTATGTTAGATCACGGTAAAGATCCTGCAAATCGTCGATATTGGCGGTGAAGGTGCAGTAACGGCGTAGAGCGGCGCTGAACTTGCACTGGACCAAGGGTTTGCCCTCCTTGACTGTGATCTGATTGTGGACGCACTTCAACGCTATGTTGAATTGATCACCACCTCGTGACATGTCTCGATTGTCCATCTAAGAAGACAATAGTTAGAAATATTCTATCATGTAATAGAAGGACTTACTCGACAGAGATCGCAGGTCTTTCTCAGTCGCTTCTGCTGTGGGATCCCACATTAACTCGGGTCCGGGGAGGTAACCGATGTGCACATCGTGCCCGAATGTGGTCTCAATGAGATCAGACGTCTCGTCAAGGGTGCGTAGTCTGGGTAGATTTCTGTTGGTCGTTGGGGCATCCGAAAGAACGATCCGCTGGTTGAAGAAGTCGAGATCGTATTTGCGGACCCCGGCCATTGTAAGGGATGAATACGCGCTTCGCAAGCATGCTCTGGTGCGGCTGCCAGCTCTATTTGAGTAAAGTGGCCATGACCTTCATACAATGAGGCCACCCGACCTCAAGGCACTCGATGAATTCACGATCGTTGCCGTATTCAGCAGGCTTGAGGGCTTTGATATGCTCTGTAAATGGAGTATATTGCCTTTGGAACAGATACCTCGCTTTCCATTGTCCATCACCATCAAGATACTCAATCCGAATGCCGACTCGCATTGCTTCAGTCCAGCAGTCGAAAGGGCCAATAGAAGGAATCTCCAACCAAGGATATGGGGTGCTTATCCTCCGCATTCGCCATTATCTCGATGACAACATTGACAATCGAGCCTGGCTGAACGAAGGGGAACTCAGTGGCTGGAATAGGAACTTTGAATGCCCGGGGAACAGTTGGTGCTTCCTTACTTCTCTTGCCAATGAAGATAATGATCTGTAGATTCTTTTGAACTCGCTTCGGATGCGTTCGAAACTGATACATATGAGGCTGTTGATTTTCATCCAGGGTTGTAGTCTGGACCCACAGGTTCGCGTCGATGAAGGATCGTTCAAGGATAGGGACTGGCCAGTTGCATCCGGTAAAGGGCTGCGCGAGTTGGAACTTCTTCAGGGCAGGGCTTGAGTTCTTCGCTTCCCTGCCGACATCCACAAAGCGTTTAGCCAAAGGTGCCGACCACGTTTTGTGAAACGCCTCACGATCGCTGCTGAGGGCAGCCTCAGGAAACTGCCAAAGGTGAGGTTTAGGAAAGAGCCTGTAAAGGCAGAAGTAGGGGGAACTGGATGTTTCTATGAGTACAAGAAACGTAAAAGAAGCTATCACGGGGCTGTTGGATACTGTGGGAATTGTGATGTGGGAGCATGAAGAATGGAGGACCTGGAAGGTATTTATTATTGGTACAGATGGACTCTCAAACAATTGAGCTTCAGGTCTGTGAGTCGTAGTAGTAGAACCAAATCTGAAGCAGTGGGAATTGTGAATCACTACGTTGAAGGACAAACAGAACAAACGTGAGCTGTGAATCACTAACATCACACAAGCCGGAAACGAGTATGTAGAGCCGTTTCGCATTGCGACAAACTTCTGTATCGTTGCACTTCCTTCCATTACTTGAGTCACTCAATTGGGTACAGACATCGAAGAGACTCATATAATTCTGCTTCATACATGTCCAATACTGACATGGGGTAATGTCTCAACAGCCGAGTCTTCTTGCCATCTGGTATGCAGGCTTGCGAAGTCTCATAGAGAGGAGCGGACGATACATCAACATTACAAACTACATTGTTTGCAATACTTGACACGATTGTCGTCATGCAAACCTGCACCATGGCCGCAACTTACTACGAAATCGGTTTCTTCACACTGATTTGGCACAAAGGAAAACAATACGAGTATCGACAATGGAAATCGGTAACGGGGCGGAAGGCACAGAACATCACCTGGTACTGGAAATCAGTTTAAACTACGATTCTGTAACACGTTTCTTGATGTTTGACAAAGTTGGTTATTGTTAACACTTCACGTCTTTGCGCTTACAGTGGCAACTCTAAACTGGCTTGTATCACAGGAGTGTTTCCTGGTTCGGACGATTGATTGTAGCCGGAATCACTGGCCAATGAATACTCTCTGGAACCGCATGGAGACGGCCCGTCTTGGACCGCTTAGGGATAGAGACGACAGATACTATAGGCAAGATGGACGGGATTATTTGGAAAACAAGGGAAGAAGTTTGGAAACACATCTCGATAAAGGCGACGAAAGTTGTAGATTTATCTGGTAAATAGAATGGTGCTATGGTCCCGATGTGGATCCCATCGGCCGGGTCGCCCACGGAGCTCCAGAGTCCGGATTCTCCACACAGCATCGGAAATCGTTTTTAGACGAGCTGCATTGCTTTTAGAATGTAAAATGAATTGTGCTCTTACTCCCGACCTAAAAGAAAAGTTCCCGTGACGCAATAGTTCTATGAGCATCGATGTCTACAACATTGTTCAAGGTACGAACTGCATATCAGACAGGGAGCCAAAACACAAAAAGTAATCACATCGATATACCCAGGACTCGAACCTGGAACCTTTGCCACCGGAAAGCAACGCGCTGCCATTGCGCCAGCATACCCCACTTTTTATTTTTACATGTGTTATTTGCCTCTAAGATCATTCACAAGCTTGAACTGTCTGCACTACTCGACGTACGTATCCAAACTGTTCCAAAACGATTTCAGCCCCACGCAGTATGACGTAGATCTGGGAAATAGATTCAGAAACATCATTTCTATACTTGCTGTTATTCAGTTGGCATCCATTTATTCAGCGGTCTAAGATCCTTCGGCGGTACGTATTCCAGTTGACCGAGAGTGAACCCACATCTCGCCGGTAAGGCTGAACCATTCCGGGCCGTACTCTACAATGGCAGGCAGCAAGTCTTTGATTCTTCAACTGAACATGACCACCACAACCAAGGAAGTCTTCTCATACAATTCAGCTGGGAAAATACTGAGCGCGGCATCGTGAGGCATAATCCCAGCGGGCATCAGGCATTGGTACATTGATGCCGTGGACGAGGGATCTTGATGATACATGGGATTTGCTTTACGGAATAACACATAGTCGATTGATTGGCTCGCACCTCTCAAAGTCAGCGCCACCACTTTCTCCAAAGACAGGGATTGGTACCGTCTAATTATTTTACTACATGAATAGCAGGGCTGTTGACATTGTATGCACTCTCATGGGCCACTACTTGCTGTCGAAAGGCTGAACGGGCAGCCGACTTCAGGCAGCATCATGGAGCAGACTGTCCGTAGGCCATTAGCGACGCCTCGAGAGCGAGTGTCGATTGACGAAAGGATAATGACTCACCAGTAATAAGTCAGAGATCATCCATGAGTCAACATCAGTAAACTCAAGACCCATGCTGCTTGCAAGCCTCCAGGGAGTAAGGATACTTGACACAAGGTGCAAAAGTAAACACGTCAAATAGTACGCTAAGCTTATGCTAAAACTGACCCGAATCCTTTTGCCATCTAGTATCGAGGTCGTACATTCTCTCGTCGTCTCGCGTAGGCATGTATTCGTCGATTGACGCAAGCTGCCATACCATAATTCTCATCTTGCACAAAGCTGTGAGTCAGACTGATGGCGAAAGGCACTTCTGGGGTGTAACAAATGTCCGAATTGTCACCGAAGTCAGAAGCCAAAGACGCTTGATGGTCACTGCGCCCGTCGCGAGGAGCAAGCCCCAGCGACGGCGTAAGAATTGTTTTGGCTTCGGAAAGGTATTGCGTCAAGAAGAATTGGCAGTAACAGGCAGCAATTGAACGGTTGAAAATCTCATAGGCATTGTATCACGTTGTACTCATCGCGTAGCTACAGGAGATGTCGCCAGCCGTGAGAATGAAGGGACTCGAATGCCGGCCCCACTAAAGAATGAGGCCGTCTTGCACAGCAGCTTCAATTCACATCAGGTCACAGAACGGACAATTACGAGACTCTTACAAAGGTATTGAGAACACTGAATGAAATTTTGGTCACGGCTTTTATCTACCTCTAGACCCATGGACGAAAACACCAGTAACGAAAGACAATTGATAACTTTTTGCCCATATCCGACATCAAGAACATCAAAGCATTAGCGGCATTAGACTTTTTGTTTGTCCCATGCAGGTTCGCTCGCAGAGCAAATACCTGCCCGACCACCTGATTGACCATTACAAGTACAACAAGGCAAGTCGCTGATTCCTCCGATACGCTCACCCGGCTTTTCGACCGGGCTGGAGCTACTGGGGTATCATCTCCAAAGAAAACATCGTCCCTGTCCCTTGGGGGAGGGGCGCGAGCAAGCACGCTGTGAACAAGGGTTCCATTCAACCCAAAGAAAAACAATCAAGGAAAAATTGTTGAAAAGAGAGTAGTGTCGAGGCCAGGGATAGCGGCAGTGGGCTATGCCGTCCTCGTACGTTTTTGTGGGTGTGCATTGCACTAGATGTGGAGATAGTTCACATCCGAGATGCTTCTGTGCCTCTTGTGGCTGTTGCCAGCTTCGGTGGTGGCCTTGCGCTTTTGAGACATTGATTCAAGGGGGCTGCGTGTGGCCTCGCTCATCTGCCTCTTGTGGCGACGAGCGGGTGTTAGGGGAATTGCAGCTGTGTCGAAGCGGTCCGATTTGAGACCCTTGAGTGCGGTGTAGTTGTAGGGACCGCTGAATGCGAGTGAGTCCTGGGTAGCCTGGTTGCTCAGGATGAGCTGCTGGTTAATTTGGTTACGGCGGAAAGCTCCAACGGTCTCGGAATTGATGTGGCCATGAGCCTGCTTCTCGCTAGTAGCTGTGCTGGGTCGCGCAGGTGTAGATGCGGGATCCCAGTTGTCGCCGTCTTCATCCCCAGAAGAGTCATTTTCCTCCCAGGCGATGAAGTCGTTGAGGTCCAAATTGAGTTCAGCGTCTTCCTCCTCCTCATCCTGCAAGCTAGGCGCGGTTGAGCTCTCGTCGGCGGTATTGGGTTCAGAGGGGAAGGGGAAGAAAGCCTCAGCGGGTCCCATAACCTGAGCCGTATTGAAGAAGTCACCGAAGGTGTTGGAGGAGAACATGGCGCTGAGCATTAGGTTTGCAGAGTTGCTCATGATAGGTGACTCGGGCCCCTCGGTACCCCAGGGAAAGTTAAATTGTTCGGGGGAGAGGTCGAGTTGGTGGCGCCGGTGAGGAGTAAATATCATCATTTTTCCGGTGACGGGGTTGAGGACAGCAATCGGCTTCTTGTCGGAACGGTCAAGGTTGTAACGTCCTAAGCGTGGCTGGCCACGCTCGGCCTTGACCGGGCTGTCGGCATCAGAGTCGGAAATGTCGCTCATGGGCTTAGAAGGGCGTCGAGTCTTCCTTCGTACAATGGGCTCGGGTTCATCTTCCTCGGTGGTATCACCATCAGCTGGGCATGTTAGTATAGGTAATGATGCCCATATAGCTAAACTTACTCTCGTAGCCATCCAGCTCGGTGGATTCCTCAAAGCCAAAGGGAATGGGCTGAGGGGTAGAGGCAGCAGTGGCTGGCTGGGAGGCCATTGGAGTGGCAATAGGGGTATCATCGTCAATTTGTCGGAAGATTTCCTCGGCATCTGAGTCATCATCCTGCTCGCCGTATTGGTTGTTGAAGTCCCAGAAAGATCCCGAGTCAGAAGACTCATTAGGATCGTGCTCGATCTCACGGCGGAAAGCGGGATCCAGGTTGTTTTGAGAAACAAAGATATCAGGGAAGAAACCCTGAATCTCATCCTCGGTGTCGGTAGAGTCAGAGTCGCTGGAGGGCACGTCGAAGTGAACGTGGCGCTCTGTAGGCTCCTCACCAAAGATGTTGGCGTCTTGGTAGACGTCAGGCTGGTCCTCATCGTCCGTAACGATGCCTCCCCAGCTAGCAGCGTCATCATCCTCAATATCCAGGCCCTCTTGCTCATCGTCGTCCTGTTCTACCTCCTCCTCCTCCTCCTCTTCTTCGTCATCCTCCTCAATGGTGGGTTGCGGCCGAGGAGCTTGTGGTGGGGTGGGGGGAACATGAGTTTCCTCTAGGATGTTCTCCTCCTCGGCCGCGGCAACATCATCCTCATCGTCGTCTGAAGAGTCGCTAATATCTTCAACGGCAGAGTAGCCGCCGTCATCCGAGAGGTCTAGGGACGAAGCAGAAGGAGTGTCGGAGACTCGGCGGCGGCGCTGGGCGGTCTTGGTCTTTTTGACCGGGGTTGTAAACTTTTGCTTGAGATTGCGAGACATTTTGGAAATGCTTCAAGATGTTTAGTATTTTACTTGTAATGATCGGTCCAGTTGTCTTCAAAGTGGTGTAGATGAGCAAGCTCAGATCAGATATTTTCTAGCAATGCAATGCAAGACTTGTTTTGTAGTAGATATATGCGTGTATACGCTTTCGAACAACTTTCAAGTTGTTTTTATCGTCTTTAATAGAAAGGGAAAGGTAGAGAGGTGGTCGGGAGAGTAGAATGGTAGTAATTGTATCAAAAGCCCTTCACTATCGGGCAAGTTGCAGAATCGTTGGTTTCAGAGACAGACTCTCGATAGAGCATTCAGCTCCAAGAGCGGGAAAGCCTGTAAAGATCAAAGTCGAGAGAGAAGTATTGACTGGTTAACTCGGAGAACTGCTGGACTGCGAGCCGGGACAGGGAAAACAGCCACGGCCCGCAGTGGGCGTTTACAGCTCAGCGACGGCCGAAGGCATGGTTACTCGACTTTGTTCTTGGTAGGGGTAATTCTCTGGGTGATGCTGGAAAATGTCGACTTCGTTGTCTTTTGTGGTTTGGGTTTGGAGTTGGTGATAGAGGAAGAAGAGAGAGAGCGAGGGAGAGAGG
Organism: Fusarium agapanthi; assembly: GCA_001654545.1. Lineage (NCBI taxonomy): Eukaryota > Fungi > Ascomycota > Sordariomycetes > Hypocreales > Nectriaceae > Fusarium > Fusarium agapanthi. The sequence continues at coordinate 13,965 of LTDI01001165.1, forward strand.
AAGAGGAGAGAAATATCCCAAACTTTTTCCGTCTTCTAAGTGGGGTCGATCCTGATTGGGCAAAGTGTCTCGAGGCAGACAGTGCCGGGGGGGTGATTGATGATTGTTAGAAGTGGAGTCGATGGAGCGTGCAGTGCGGGAGGGAAGTACCTATGCGCTAGTCTATTTTAGGAGGGACAATACCGTCACCGCTTTTTGCAGGCGCAGACGAAGCCCAACGATAGGAAGGCAATTGTACAATGAGAAGCGCTGATGTGTCGAGTGAGACACTGCAAGGAGACTAATTCTGTGTTGTTTTTATGCTACGTGTGCTATATAGAGCTTGCTGCAGTTGAGATGTTTGTTTGCCTGTCACCGAAAGTTGAGAACAAAAAGCTGGGACCAAGTTTGAATTATGAGTGACTTGACTTCAAACATTTACCCCAGTGAAGGCTCCCTGGTCCGTGAGGCGAACAAAATCACAACCAAGGGACCAGTCAGGCCCCAGAATGGAAGCACGACAGGGAGCATGGAGCATCAATCTAATGTACAGTAGGACTCGACTAAGGAGAGATGCAAGAGATTGTTATTACTCTGTAGATATCGGAGCAATCCAATCTTGGGAACACGACAGACAGTTAAAAGCGATGTGGCTTTACAGTACCTACAGCACAGGTACAGTACATTCAGTGGCTGCATATGGCTCTGCAACATGCCACCAGAGTCACCTCCCAAACCCAGATGTCACGAGAACAGCTCAATCGTTTCATTTCCAATGATCTCTTGAGGACACTGACCCATGCTTCATGCACGGCAGAACAGACGCTGGAGCCGGGATACGCAAGCAAGAAATCAAAGACCCCTCCTCCGTCTCCCTCCAACAGAAGGCCAAGCATTTTTCCAAAAAGCTCCGCAGCGAGAAAGTACTCCACAGTCAAACAGGGGCAAACGCAGGCGGTTATGTCAGTGGCCAATGCCAACTCTCAAAAAGTCCAGTTTCAAAAAAAAAATCCGCCCCAGAAAAGAGAAAAAGAGGATACCTTTCTTTGACTCTCCCATCGGCATCAGACGAGAAACATCGTCAGTCTTCTCGCTTATGCTAGAAATAACGCCAGAAAATGGATACCGATACTCGGTCCCCGAAAAAGAATAAGAAGTTGCTAAGCTTCTACTGTATCATGTTGCCACGGACACTGGTGGGGTTATTGCTGAACTTTTTTTTTTTGTCGTCTAAAGTTTTTAAGCGACAACCGGAGTTGACGAGGACTAATTACTCAGTGTCCGCAGTCTCGACGCAAAAACGTCCAACGGAGAAGAAAATTTCTGGTGAGGCAAGCTAAGAGTCTTACGCGCCGTCTCGTGCCTGGATACCGAATTCTGTTGATGGTTACGTAGAGAACTGACCGACCGTAGAAGCTTGCTTCACTTCATTTTGTTCTGGCGGTTAGGCCTTTACGCTCAACTCCAGACGCCTGCTCATAGGCAATACCTGAGACACACTGGCCTTTACGTCTTCTCGTCTTCAAAATCCAATGCCGTCTGTTGGTCCTTGCAGCTGTTCCCATTGTCAACTTCAATCAGCCCCTCATTCCCCTCTTCTTCTCGAAAAGCACCTCCGTCATTAAAACTCTTTAGCGCCAGACCAATTCTTTAGAGTCAAAATCTCCTCGTAGCGCAACTTCGCCATTGCCCAGTAAACGGCGCCCCTCTTCAATATCTACCTCCGAGATTTTTACCAATGGCGGCCTCGGCATTACTCGTTACGACAATGAGCGTAACAAAAAAGCGGCACAGTCGAAATTAAGGTGAAACTTCTGCATTATGAACACGTAAATACGTTTGGATATGGCTATGACTCTTGGGTGAGTCAACCTCCCCCAGGAAATCAGCAGCTCTGGAGATTATGCCATTGGCTGCGCTAGTTACACTCGCACACCCCCCTTGTTCATTGATGACTCTTGCTGCCACGCATCCTAGCTGACACGAAGCTTCAGATATGCTTCAGACTGGCATGTGAATTGGATCTCAGCTTACTGCAGACGAAGAACAGACACACTTCTCGATAAGGAATCTTCCGATTGAGCTCAGCTTGGAATATGAATAGCGACAAAACTAATCGTGACCACTCGAACCTTACGATGCACCACTTCAAGTGACACCACTCAAGCAATTGGCTTACATCCTTGTCCTTGAGGCCAGAACAAACTCAAGCCTGAGGAAAACTCAGCTCCACCCAATTTTTTCTCTCTCTCGATGGCGTGAAAGCTTCGGCATGGCCCGTGCAACACCCGCGCGCCAAAGCGCTTATCCTATCTAATCTTATCTTATCATCAGCCCCTCCAACCGTTTTCAGCTGTTGTCGTGCCAGCCAGCACGCCAAAGGGAAACTGGAGTAAACACTGGACCTCTAACCAGGATTGTAACGTCAACGCTCCGTTTATGAATCCACCGGCCTAAACAAGTCTCGTCCACGATCCATTCTGTTCCTGCATCTTTGTTTAAGCGAAAAGCATATTTTCGTGTTTGGCAGCATCATGGAGCGAAAGGCGTCTCATAACCTGTTTGAGGTTTATCTACGGCTACGGCCCCCGCCTACGCGACATGGTGATGGCGATCGCATTCTTGATGTTGAACCCGCTGAGGAAGGTTCACATCCTAAGCATATTGTTCTGAATCCGCCTACAGATCGGCGTAGGGCGATTGAGAAGTTCGCCTTCACCCAGGTTTTTGAGGAAGATGCAACACAGCTCGACGTCTTTCACTGCACGGAGATTGTCCCCTTCGTTGAGGGCGTACTGGCGCCTGAGGGCGGCGAGGGCACAGATGCTGTCGTCGCTACCTTGGGAGTGACAGGTTCCGGCAAGGTGAGTACCATGTCAACAACGAAACACCAAGACTAATAAACGAAGACACATACGATCCTCGGAAGCAAGACACAACGCGGCCTGACCCAACTCACGATGGACGTCCTCTTCCGCTCAATCGGCGAAAACATTCTCGATCCCAACGCCGCCTTCACAGCTCAAGACTCCCTCCAAGCCATCGACGGCGCCGAGTCCTCCCTAACAACCGCGTCCCACTTCTTCGACCCTCCCTTTCGCGACTCAGTTGCTTCGCGAGCGCCTTCACGCGCCGGTACACCCATGCTTGTACGACAGACCCCAAAGCCTTCCTATCTCAACATTCCCGCCTCCAAGCTGGTCGCCAACCTCCCAGGCGCGTTCCCGGCAGACTGTGCATCAAGTCCGAAAAGTGTACGGCTTGTTAGCGAGGCAGAGGAAACTCGACGTCTCAAAGAGCGATAGGATCGTTCTTCTGAGCGTGGTAGAAGACCCCTCGAAAGTCTGCCTGCGTCTCCAAGCGCGCTGAACTGTCCCAAGACGCCCAAGCGGGGTCTTCGACATTTCATGTCTCTTACTACTTCAACTCGTGTCAAGAATGTTACTAAAAATGATGTTAAGCCCGATGGTGTTATGTCCCCACCACCTCGACGAATTACCGTGCGCCCCTCGGCTCTTCTTCAGCTCCCCGATGTGAGCAACATCGACATCTCCTGCGATCCCTCGGCCGAATATGTTGTTATCATCTCGATGTACGAAGTGCACAATGACCGAATCTACGATCTCCTCACTCCCGCTGTCAAATCCGGCTCCACAAAAGAAGTGCGACGACGCCCTTTGCTCTTCAAGTCAACAGAGCTCTCACCAGACCGAAAGGTTGTTGCCGGCCTTCGAAAGGTCATTTGCTCCAGCTACAACGAAGCACTGACGGTCGTCGAGACTGGTCTGCAGGAGCGACGAGTTACTGGTACTGTCAGCAACAGTGTTTCGAGCCGAAGTCATGGATTCTTTGTCTTTGAAGTTAAGAAGCGAACCCGCAGCAGAAGACCTGGCCCTTGGGAAGGAAACAGATTCACCATTGTTGATCTGGCGGGCAGTGAGCGTGCGCGCGAAGCCAAGACGGCGGGTGCCACTCTTGCAGAGGCTGGTAAGATCAATGAGAGTTTGATGTACCTAGGGCAGTGTCTGCAAACCCAGAGTGAGGCTGCTAGCTCCAGCAAGGTAAGTTCTCGAAGGGATGTTTGATGGACAGTGACTAACATGCAACAGCCCAACATTGTTCCCTTCAGACAGTGCAAACTTACTGAGCTCCTCTTCTCAAACTCATTCCCCTCATCCTCAACCTCTCACTCCCAAGCTCCTCGCCGCAACCCCCAAAGAGGCGTCATGATCGTCACCGCCGACCCTCGCGGCGACTTCAACGCCACATCTCAGATCCTTCGATACAGTGCCCTTGCTCGTGAAGTCACAGTCCCTCGCGTCCCCTCAATCACAACAACCATCCTCGCCCAGCCACCACAAATGGCTCAAAATCGCTCCGTCAGTCCAACACATCCCCACCCACGACCGTTCATGCCCGCAGGCGGAGGATCGTATAGAAACTTCTCTCCACCAATGAGCTCAGATGAACGTGCGACGATGGAGATTGCAGCGCTTGAGATCGCGCGTCTTAGTGAGGAAGCGGATCAATTGCGCGAAGAGGTCGATCGTCAAAGTGAAGCACGCGTCGCAGCTGAAGCTCACCTTCTCACCATGGAGGACCGCATGCTTGATCTCGAAGCAGCCATTCGTGAAGAGTGCGCCATGGAGTTTGAGCAGCGTCTTGCACTAGAAATGGCCCGCTGGAAGAACTCCATGGCCATTGAGCAAGAGCGTACCGAGGAGCATTGGGACCGTAAAGTCGAAGTTCTCGAGCGCGGTCTCGCCTCTGACGAAGACTGCGATAAAGAAAACGTTCTTATCGAAGACCTTGAAGAGGAAGTGGATCGCCTCCGTCGCGAAAACGGTATTCTCAAGCGTGAGCTCGCGTCCCGCAGCCCCACCAAGCGCAAGCCCCTCGAGGAGCGGGAGGACTTTGCGCCTTCTTCCAAGCCATCTCGCGGCGATAGCATGACCAATCTAGGACGCAAGCTGGAGCGCATGCGTGTCAGTGGTGAAAAGCCACGCTCGGTACCAGTCAATGGCAATGGCAGTCCAAAGAAGATGCGAAAGTTGGGGACGAAAAAGTGGGAGCATGAGGAAGATGAGCTGTCTTAGTACCTTAGGTCTAGCTATAAACGTGCTTCTCAGGGTCATGGATGGGATGGGATGGGATAGGATGGGCGGTCGGCTTGTGTTATAGAATTGGTTCGGATTGGATGGGTCGGACGGATAATGGATGGAGTATACCCTTTGCGTAACGCCGTGCAAGTTCATTCATAGCATCATAATGCAGTCTTTTGTTGTTTGTTCGCTATACTCCTCAGTCCGTTCCGTTCCATTGCCTTCAATCAAGACATTGTTTGGTTATGTGACCCTGAAGGGCGCCTCCCGATCCTTTTTCATCACCTTGAGCTGCACATATATACTACCCAGTGATGCGTTCCTGAGAACTCTATCCGTAGCATATCTGGCAGGTATCCATGCCAAATCTCGAGGCACTACACACTCCTTAGATATTTTTATCGCCCTTTGCACTGTCCCGACAGTCACCCTCGCTCCTCGTTCCAGCATAAGATGCACACATTCCGTCACGTGGTTGTTGACTTCCTCGATGCTTCTCTCGATGATCGAAATAGCTCCGGCAAGTAGCTCTTCCCAAGCTGTCGTTCTGCGGTATCCAATCTGCTTGATCGCCTTGTTTGGCTTTGCTCCTTTGTCGAGTAGCAGTTTAATCACTGATGCGCTTCTTATGTCTGTTAGGGGCACAAGCGAAAGAAGGGGGATTCTGAGCAGCTCGGGGTTTCCCTGTAGTCTCCACCCGAGGGCCCCCAGTTTCGAAGGTTCCTTATTCGGGTCCCGTTTCGCAACCATGACAAGACCTCGCTGATCTGCCTTGGCTCTAACATATTCTCCAACACAAAACACAGTCGCCAGGCAGAGGAATTCTTCTTTGGCATCGAAGCAGTAATTTTTCAATCCTATCCCAGTCAACTTGCTCTGCCATGTACCCCCTGGATCCCTGAAATTGTTTTCTTTATACTTGTATCGGCAGAGACTGGCACACTCCTCCCGTAGATGATCCATCAAACGAATAACTTCGCACCTTGAGGATGGCAACGCATCCCTGGCATGGTTTAAACTTTCGTTTAAGTGGAACTGGAAACGATGAATCACGGTTCCGCTTTGTGCATCTGGCCTCATCCATAGCTTTGCTAAGGATGTATATGCCGCTGAGAACCTAATGCCAGAATCGTATGGCGTGGTAAGACAGCTGTCGAGCCTTTGTTGAGTATCAGGTCTCCTTAAAAACTTGGCAAATGTCCTGTGTAGATATACAACATTACCTCCGTCTGGTTTTACAGGATGCTGCTCATTTAGAGCTCTTTGAACTTCGAGTAGCCCCCTGCACCGACTGACGATACGAAGTCGCATATCTTCCAGTCGGCCCATCACCTCCTCGAGTGGGACAGCACTCGGGTCTTCGTCGATGGCCCGGTCCAAAAACCTAACCTCGTCTGCGTACCACAAAATACGCAGCGAAGGCGGCACTTTGCATGCGCTGACCAGCCTGAAGAGCTGGGCAGCATGTTCGCGGTATAAAGGATCAATAGTCTCAACCATTCTCCCATAAAGATCATCCATTTCGGATGGAAGGAGATTGAGCCGGCTCTCGAGGTCTTCAACTCGGTCGCCAGCCATCATCCCAGCCAAGAGTGACGCGACAACAATGGTGACCCATAAGAAAACACCACTCGCTTTGTCGGCGATTGAGTGGCTCAAAGCACTGGCAAATTGAGGATGCAGTTTTTGAAACCTTGCGAATTGAGAATTTGACTCGAATTTTGAAACGACGTATTTGGTGATGTCGTCGTAGGTGATGTCTTCCATCTTCAGCCTGGGATATTCTCTGAAAGCATTCTCAAATTCTGTCCAAGGACGGCTCGAGATGCAAACCTTGATTGGGGATGCGATGCACTTCTGTACCAAGGATATAAGAGCATTGCAATCACCGTCAAATTCATCCAAGCCATCGATAAATAGTGCAAGCTTTGCTTGGGAGCTGATATATTTCACTGCATGGCGAAAAATGTCCGCCAATTCCTCTTGACTCAAACGCTTGGGGTCCTCATTGAAAAGACACAAGGCTTCCCAACGGGAGGAAGCAACAAGAGGAATAACATCTGGGTGGGCATGAAACAGCTGAACAAGTAGGGTTCGAAACAATCCTTCCTTGCTCGCCTGGATATCTGATCCAATAGCCCAGAAATGAAACGCGGCAATCGTGAGCCTCTGGTCTCCCGCCCATTGTTGCAAGTATTCGTGGCATCTGTTCTCGCTGCTCGATGTGTCAACAGGCTGAAGGAGGTACTTCATCAGCGTAGACTTTCCTGAGCCTGGCTTCCCGGTGATCCAGTAGAGGCTACCCTCAGATGCAAGCCACTCTTTGAAGCCAATCGGTGAAGTCCCAGCGTTATTATCATTGAAGATCCAGCGAAATGTTCCCTTGTGAGCCTCCTTTATTGTGAGTTCTCTCTCTTGTATGGTGTCGTATCGGATCCTCGAGATAAAGACTTGTTCCAAATATTGTCTGCGCTGTGGTGATAGCTGAATGGTCGATGAATCTGAAGGCGCCCTGGCCTCAGAAATGTGGATACGAGCGATCAAGGCATCTATGAACTCAGACTTGAGCTTCTGGCGTTCATGTAAGCCGCCAGTGAGATACTCCATTGCCAGAGAACCGAAGCCTGCTTGAACTTCATTTGTACTCGAAGCGTCTCCGATCGCTTTGATGTCTATTCGCATGTCGCGCATCTCCTGCAACAACTGCATCTGGTTCTCCAAAGTCTCCCTTGCAGTAGCCCTCAAATTAACGGACAGGTAGAACGTCAGGTCTGCCTTGACCTCTGTCAATCTGCCTTCGAGGCCCTTCAATTTGTCCTCCTTCAAGATGGTCAGCCATGTTTTGATCACCGCGTCGCGCTTCCGTCCGTGGCTATTTTCCTCGATGCGCTTCAATGAGTCGAGCATTTCTTTCGCAATGGCTTCACTCTTCTTGGCGAGGGACGATATCGCTGCATCAGTGTTTGATCTGGAGTGACAAATGGTCTGAAGCTCATGCTGGGCATCGCGAAGATTGCTCGATGAGCTGTGTAGATTCTGAAGATTATTGAGAAAGTCATGTTTCGATTGTCTGACTTGGTATAGCGTGGTGAGGAAACGGGTACCGTAATCGACAACCTGAAGTACACTGGCTGCGACGCCGAGTGCAGCAAGTTCGGCCATGGTGAAGAGGAGACGCGCTGGAGTTCAAAATGATACGATGGAAAAGGCCAAGATTCTTGGCATTCATAAATCAATCTTAATTGCGACCAGTCTCTGACCAAGGCGTTTTCTCATCCTTCCTCCTTTTCTCGAGAGCCTCGTGGTGTCTGTGTTTTCAGCCGCTGCGGAAGCGGGCAGGCTGTACAGACATGGCAGCGTCTGTTGATTCGTCAGGCAACATGTGGCTTGCAGGGATTGGACTTCAACGAAAAGCGTTCAGTAAGGCTGCTGAAGTCAGGAAGGCGCCATTTCGTGACTGTGATTGTGGTTCACATTATGGTGATGTTTTGTTATTGTGCCAAAGATTGTCAATTCGAATCGAATCGGATTGAGCCAGGCAAGTGGATGCAATAAAACTTAGGATGGAGGTCCTAAGTGACAAAAAGCCTTAGGTAAATTTAGGTAAACTTAGTATAATTTAGTATAGATTTAGAGGATCTTAGACTAAGTATTTTTAGTACCTCAATTTAGTCAGAAGAAGTCTTCTTGCACTCCGGGGGCAAGATCAGGCGTCTGAGGTCATGATCAGAGAGAGCAAAAGTCAAGGGGGTGTTTTTCATACGAGGCAGGAGATCAAAATATGGCTTTCCCGCAATTTTGAAGCCGTCTTGGCCCTTTGACAACTCTCAGACATAAATGCTCCCATTTGGTATACGTACGGAATCTGCATTCAGTCACTCAAGTTGGCGTGCGGGACCTGGCGATCATGGGCGGGAAGCGGATGCGCGGGTTTAGAGCGGCTATTAGCAGAGGACCCTGAATCTTTCACTCGACAACCTAGACTATGTGACGTGACTGAGAAAGCGACAACCTCGAGGCCGAAGAGTGACTAACAGCATCGCCATTTTTGCGCAGAAACGATGCGATAATGCGAATTCTAAGTGCCTTCAATCTCGTAATGTGCCACGTGATCGGAACTCAAGGGTGATCAGAAAAACATAAAACAACAGGCTGCGAAAGGATGCTGACTAGGTACGGTGAGAGCCGCTCTTGAATTATTGGCGAGCGCTTATGCCCAAGAATTAATACGACGACGATAGTAAGCTTGGTTTGCGACAACGTTTGGCTGGCGATACGCCTATGTCTGCCGAGAGTAGCACCGCACCAATATGAAACGTAATAGCTGCCGTGCGTCGTATCCAACATCACCAACGGTATCCAGTTTATTGCAGACCCAACTGCATTGCGCTGCTGCACTGCTCGCCTATTCTCATGTCTGTTGGTAGCAGTTCTGTAACAGATCAACGGACCCTCGGAGCCGGCGTCAGCCCGTGAACCTCTGCCCGGCCGGGATCCCCGGAGACTGGCGCCAACCGTAAAACCACCAGGGTTCAATATCAGCGCTTAACCTAGGCACACAGACTTCAATACTACGATGTTAGTAAAGCCAAAAGACAAGGCCAAATTACGGCATTGAATACGGTTGCATTGTTCACTCGTGTAACGGCCGTACGTAAAGTAAAGGTCAGAGGCGTTTGGGTCACCGCACAGTGTTAGTCCAATGCCCAGATGAGGGGCTACCATTGATGCCTGGCGAAACGTGGAGAAGATTGCTGTCTGCGACACCGTTTGAATATCGTCAGCGCTGCACTGTTGCTTTTCCAGCTGAGACTGAAGGCTGGTCGCATGACTTGATGATCCATCTCAATTCCGTTCCTCCATCTTTGCCTTTCTTCTCTCAACAACACACACGCTTCTTTTCATATCGTCGTTTTTTTCTCTCGACCGCGAGGCCTGCGACATAACGAAGAGACTCCCATCATCCCCTGAAGACGCCAAGATCGAACTGTGCGTCGTGAGAGTGGAATACCTGTCGTCATTTTTATAGGGAAGAACCCGCCCGCACTTGAGACAAAGGAAAGGACGCGCCCACATTCAAATCCGCCGCCGTCATTCCTCAGCGCTTGTGCACGGCAGATCAATTCTCACTCCTGTTTCTCTTCCCTTTTTCTCCCTTGTATCACCACCATCAAGGGATTAAAATCGCATCGTGTCCCTCTTTGTCCCCCCCGGTTATCTCTGCATCTCTTATCGCTTTTGCCTCAAATCTTTCTCGATATGACGTGGGAACTCAACCAGAGGCGGTTCATCCGCTCCATCAATTCCAAGTACATCTACGGTCGCATCGTAAGTCGAAGCTCACTCACCCACGCCCTCCCTGTTTTTTCCAACTCGATGATCCGTCGCCACTTTAGCTTCCCCAGTATTTTCCCCAGCTACTCTCCAGCTCTATCGTCATCGCTACAAGCTCTTTTTTTTTCTTTTTTTTCGCTTGTTCATGATATCACTTTGCGCACTTCTCTATTTTCTTCTTTTCTTCTTTCATCACGTTTTTTAATCTCGGTGTCCTTTCTTCTTTGTGCTGTTAGGCTTTGTTTGTGCGACTTGACGCTGACGATATCATCACCAGCCTCTTCTACACACCATCGTCTTCTTAATCGAAATGGCGTTCATCGCACGACTTACAGCTCGATTCAACTCGTACTATGACGAGCGACCACGTACGTTACCATAAACACCTCTCTCCCGATGCGATATAACTGACACCTTCCAGTCATGACCATGATGGTCACCAACGCCATCCTCGGAGGCGTCGCCGACACAGTCGCCCAATCCATCACCGCCATTCGCGAACGAGCTATCCGTCAGCCAGGCGGTATTAAGAAGAATGACGGCATTGCTATTGAGATCCACGAGCTCGACCGCAAGAACCCCTTCTACGATCGCGACCTGATCCCCGACTCGATCGGCCTTCCTCCACCTTTCGACTTTGAACGTCTCACGCGTTTCATGGCATACGGTTTCTGCATGGCTCCCGTGCAGTTCAAGTGGTTCCGCTTCCTCGAGCGAGTCTTCCCCGTCACCAAGACCAGCGCTTTCGTCCCCGCCATGAAGCGCGTTGCTTTCGATCAGCTTATCTTTGCGCCTTTCGGTTTGGCCGTGTTCTACACCACCATGACTATCGCTGAGGGTGGTGGCCGTCGCGCCGTTTCGAACAAGCTTCGAGATATGTACATTCCAACTCTCAAGGCCAACTATGTTGTTTGGCCTGCTGTGCAGATTGTCAACTTCCGTTTGATGCCTGTTCAGTTCCAACTGGTACGTCCTTCTTTTACGCCCCAGACACCAAGATCGCTAACACGTTTGCAGCCTTTTGTGTCAACAATTGGTATTGCCTGGACAGCATACTTGTCCTTGACAAACTCAGCATCTGACTAAGCTCATTCCATCATGCCTGGTGACCGTTTTCAATTGGCCTCGAGCTTATTTTTGATCGATTATGACCATGAAGTTGCGTCGACTGTTACTACTTCAACCGTCACATAGAAACGGCGTTTTGGGGGTTTTTACATATACTGCACGATTCGGCATGCTCCGGGACCTACAATTGAGGGTTTGAGACTCTGGCTCTTTTGTGGCAATTGCCTTGTACGGCATTCTTTTTGTGGGTTGGGATGGGATACGGACAATGTTTAGAATAACAGCGTGAGTCTCGTTTGGAGTTTCGGTAGATCTTTGAATGACAAGACGAGGCGATAAATTTGTCTGTAACATTTTGGACCATACTCGATGCCGCGTGTAGCGGATCTGAACGCGATATTTTGTCCTGTCAGAAAACGGGCTTGATCATAAATAAAAGTGAATGGGGTGTCCGGGTAATAATCATGATATGGCATGGAGTAATTCTTTCGGATTGTAGGGCTGACGGGCCGGAATTGATCTCGGCGGTGTAGTTACGGCCCGCGTCTCTCCGGGTCTGCCGCATCCGCATCGCCAGAAGCCGGAGGACAATGCCCGTAACCCGGCGATGTTGATGGCTGCATAAATTGTGAGGGCTGAGTGTTCAGGGTAGGCTGCTTGAGAGGCGATGAAATGAGGGAGCGAGTGAGTGATTTGACAAGTGGACCGACCGAGACGAGACCGATCATGTCATATCATGAATAGAGGAATAGGCAATAGTCCACTGACAAGTCGACATCTCACGCCAGATTCATGGCTAAAGTGTTTCCTCCAGGGGCATTCACGGGCCTCATCATCCCACCATCTGCGAGTGCAGCCGCGAAAGCCCCGCCAACGCCAGCGGCAGCGTCATCGCGTTGAGAAGATTGACCCACCTTGAACTTAGCAGTGCTATTTACTACCTGACGCTCCCCTCCATAAACTCTCTTCTTCCCTTCTTCTCCTCGACATCACCCCTTGACCTACATCCCCATCCACTTGTACCTCGCATCGAAATCATGTCGCTGTCTAACAAGCTCTCTATCACTGACGTTGACGTCAAGGGCAAGAGAGTCCTCATTCGAGTAAGTAGGCGAGGAAAAAAAAGCCCCGCGATGGAATGAAGCTGTTGAGCTTGGTTGAGCTTGGTTGAGCTCCCCGCATCATATCATCCATCAGATGTCACGACGAGTCAGTCGAGGCAATTGCACGAGATATACCTCAATCAATTCCTCGATTAGCCTCTGATCAAGCTGTAGCCATCAAGCTCAACGGCTCAAACGCTTTTGCCAAAAAGCCTCAACAATACCCCGCCATCCTCAAACTCTAGCTAACAAAACCCCTCTCAGGTCGACTTCAACGTTCCTCTCGACGCCGACAAGAACATCACCAACAACCAGCGAATTGTCGGTGCCCTCCCCACCATCAAGTACGCCCTCGAGAATGGCGCCAAGTCCGTCATTTTGATGTCCCATCTCGGCCGCCCCAACGGCTCCCCCAACGAGAAGTACTCCCTCAAGCCCGTTGTCGCCGAGCTCGAGAAGCTTCTCGGCAAGAAGGTCACCTTCGCCCCCGACTGTGTCGGTCCCGAAGTCGAGGAGATCGTCAACAAGGCTGAGGATGGCGCTGTCATCCTCCTCGAGAACCTCCGATTCCACATTGAGGAGGAGGGCTCTTCCAAGGATAAGGAGGGTAACAAGACCAAGGCCGACAAGGCTCAGGTTGAGGCTTTCCGCAAGGGTCTGACCGCTCTTGGTGATGTCTACATCAGTGAGTCTCCAATTGTACTACAATCCCACGCTACGTGATACTAACAAGAACAGACGACGCTTTCGGCACTGCTCACCGTGCTCACTCCTCCATGGTCGGTGTCGACCTCCCCCAGAAGGCCTCCGGTTTCCTCGTCAAGAAGGAGCTCGAGTACTTCGCCAAGGCTCTCGAGGAGCCCCAGCGTCCTTTCCTCGCCATCCTCGGCGGCGCCAAGGTCTCCGACAAGATCCAGCTCATCGACAACCTACTTGACAAGGTCAACACCCTGATCATCTGCGGTGGTATGGCTTTCACCTTCAAGAAGACTCTCGAGGGTGTCTCCATCGGTAACTCCCTCTTCGACGAGGCTGGCTCCAAGACCGTCGGCAACCTCGTTGAGAAGGCCAAGGCCAAGGGCGTCAAGCTCGTCCTCCCTGTTGACTACATCACTGCCGACAAGTTCGACAAGGATGCCAACACTGGCTACGCCACCGACAAGGACGGTATCCCCGACGGCTGGCAGGGTCTTGACTGCGGCGAGGAGTCCGTCAAGCTCTACAAGGAGGCCATCGCCGAGGCCAAGACAATCCTGTGGAACGGTCCCGCCGGTGTCTTCGAGTTCGAGAAGTTCGCCAGCGGCACCAAGGCTACCCTCGACGCCGTCGTCGACGCTGTTCAGAAGGACGGCAAGATCGTCATCATCGGAGGTGGTGACACTGCCACCGTCGCCAAGAAGTACGGCGTCGAGGACAAGCTCAGCCACGTCTCCACCGGTGGTGGTGCCAGCTTGGAGCTCCTCGAGGGCAAGGAGCTACCCGGTGTTACCGCTCTGTCGAGTAAGTAAATAATATCCACACCTGTTGGAGTACGATGTCTATGAGAACCTGTTGATGACGGGCTATGAAAATGGAAAAAGGTCGGGCGGGAAGGGCTAGTCTGTAGCAAAGACTGAACAGATCAAATAATTAAATACCAAATACCAATAGAGGCGCGAAAGCGCTATAAAAACATTACCTACGATTGAAGCAGTTCCGATTGGTGCACTTGTGAGAAGGCTTCGATGGTGGAATCTGGAGCCTTTCCAATTGCAGATGTTTGAGATCGCTGCAAATGTCCCGATCGCACAAGCTCGTGTTGCTTCGCGACGAAGAATAAAAGAAAAGATCATGCAGCCAGACCAACTATGCCAACTATTGGATAGTTTCCCATTCTATCACCCTACGGTCCTATAAAGACCAGTGTCCGTGTGAAGTTCCGATCTACAGGTTGGGGTTCTTGAAGACTCTGAAAGACGAGGCCTAAAAGAAACCAACAATAGCTTACTTATTCCACCATGAATCTGTCCCGATATTTCTGTCACCTAGAAAGCATTGGCGGCAACACAAGCTGCCACAGCCATAGCCCATTCAAAACGTTCAAAGATGCTTCATGGCGCTTTCGCGCGCCTCTATTGGTATTTAATTATTTCATCTGATCTGTCTTTTCCACAGACTCGCCCTTCCCGTTCTATAATTCGGTTCGAATCGCGGTATCGTCACAACATAACTCTATCGGCGTTTAGCTGCCTCGACCTTCTTCAATTCCTCCCTATCCAGATATTAGCTCTGCTCAAATAGTATTCGTAGATCTTGTACACACCGAAGTTGTTGCGAGAAGTCGTCGCTCGTGTCGTCGTCGTCCCAGCTCTCTTCCCAGAGGTGCTTTGTCTCGCCGCTGCCCTTTGCAGCCTCGGTCTGATCCTCTGGCCAGTCTAAACAGCATCAGTACTCTATGGAGCCTTTTAACGGTGGTGGTGGGAGTGGTACCTTCGACGGGAAAGTCCTCGAACTCGTCGTCCTCGCCGAGGGCGGCGGGCTTCTGCTCTGGCTTCTGCTCGGCGGGCTTGTCGTCAGTGGTCTTGGGGTCTGTGGATGCCATGGTGGATCGAGGCGGGTATGTGATGTGATGTTTCGATTAGATGGGAGAGAGAGAGCGATCGCGGTTGTTGATGGAGCTGGAGCTAGGTTGAGAGGCTATGGAGAGCTTGATGATGATGCGGTAGCTGGAGCCTTGTGGACAAGGCGGGAAGGTGGGGCTCAACGGAAGAATGATCGACCGCTGTTGGAGATGCAACGGAGGTTCACTACGAACATTCAGTGGCAGAACGAGGCAGGAAAAATATCAGAACATGGAAGAAAGTGAAATAAATATTCCTTCATATTAGCCTGTAGTGAGATCTGTGGTGAAGAATCCTCTAGGTCTTGGTGATTTGTTTGCATCGAGCTCTGACGCTGTTGAATTACTGGTAATTACTCCGTACCCTGTAATTTAATACTACTTTAGCAGGAATTATGACAATAGCACCGTTAAAAGAAATGAATGAATTGTATGATAAAAAAAAGGATTAGAAGAAGAAACTCGAGATCTACAGTCCATGTTTGCAAAAGGGAACCCTTGCGGGTTATTGTATATTTGCGACCGAGGGGAATCGAACCCCTCTCTAACGCTTGGAAGGCGTTAATGCTAACCACTACACCACGGTCGCTTGTTAATTGTTGAAGGATAAAGCAGTGTCTCGGACTATATTCACAGCTCGCAAGACAACGGATCTAATTGTAACTTCCATCATCATCTTATAGAGGCGCCATTATCAACCACCGACCCTCAAAACCGCTGAACTCCTCCTCGATAAGTCGCGACGTACTTCCCCATGGCACTTTGAATGCTCCCGAGTTAAACATGGGAGAGTAAATAACCGGCACACCGTCAGATTCCTGTCCCCGCTCCTCCTCCAACTGCACCCTCATTTCCTTCAACGCCGCCCTCGTCTGCGCCAAAATCTTTCCCGCACCATCTTTCCCTGGCTTTCCTGTCCTCGGATTCGCTCTTCCGTACCCATAACTAGTAAAAAGACACACAATATGTATCCTCGGAGCTCCCGTCGCTGTGTCTGAAGCTTGAGGCGGAATAATGTAGCATTTCCCCGCAAGACTTCGGGATGGCCATCTCGACGCGTCGGGTATGGCTGCGTTGCAGAACTTCTTGTATTCTTTGCAGGCAGCTGGAAACACCGTCGATAGTTCGGCAGCGATACCAGCTCCCCACTCGGCGATGCAGTTTGTCGCGTGGACGAGGTAGATGTCTGAGGGGAGTGATCGAATTGCGTTGAGGGAAGTTGTTTCTAGTACAAAGATTGGAGTTGCCATCTTTTGAAGTTGTGGAAACGTTGTGGAAAAGAGTCAAGATCTGCCGTGGGAGATATAGGGATGGAGAGAGGTTGATATAGCTGTGTAGGAGAAAATGCTTCTGTTATATGATGTAGCTTTGGTGTTGTGGGTTGTCTTTAGGCGTGACTCATCGGCAAGACATCTAATTCTGCCACTTCCGTTGTTGAACGGAAGGCAGAAAAAAACTTTGGAAGGTTGAAAGAGAACTTAAATGAGTACTGGCCATATTTTGTTAGTCATCGAGGTATTGATGGCCGATGCCGTGTGATCTCAATTAAGGCTTCTGTTGGGCTAGGTCTGTCTCCAACCAGTTTGACGCCTAGCCACAACACCGAATAAGAATATGAAGAGATATCGCAGGTGGATGACGTAGTAACTATTTCGGCTTTTGTGAGCTTATGGAGGAGAAGAAGATATAAGGGTAACACTGCTGAACGTGCAATTTATCGCTCAGCGTCAGTCACTAACCAGCAGCCGGAAGCGGTGAGTAGAAACGCTAGATCTCGACGAAGAGGCCGACACAGAAGAGAAACAGTAATTCCTTCATTAGCTTCAAGTCTTGAGTCAATTCATAGCAAGAAAAAAGGTTCACCCGCTGGCAACAAGTCGGAGTGTCCCGGGCGTCTCTCTGGCATCAGCCCGATTGCTGTGGCCTTGAACAACTAACTGCCTGGAAGAGGAGGACGCCGACAAGGAAGATTAGACGAAAGACAGAAATAGTTTGAGAAACAGAGAATCAATCAACTTTATCGCTTGACCTTGCGGTTCGGCAGTTCTGAATTGTCCGCTGTCTTGTGTTCCCCCATCGATCCGATCGCCATATGGACGGATACCGGCACAAAGGGGACAATAGATGCTATAAATGATGAATCTAATTTAAACAGAGAGAAAAGAAGGCTTGGGGAACGTATAGTGCAGGGATGATGCGAGTTCAGAATCCAGACATTGCCCACGCCATGATATAGATCCAGGCAGGATGAAAGGCCAGCACTCGCCTTTCATTTCTCACCAGGAGCCCTGATAATCAATTCACTTGTACCGGATAAGAGACTGGAGAAACACGATACGAAGCAACCCTGAAATATGAACCTAAGCCTTATATTTACGCGATAGCTCAGCCACAAATATCCAGTTCCACGAAACAGCTTCTTGTCGAACTGAGACAGGCACATCCCGACAGATGCCACAAAACCACCACATTAGATATGCGATATATACGAGACATAAAAGTAGCTCATAAATTAAGTTGAGACCCAGCCCGACTTTAATTCCCAGTCACCTGGCTCCGGACTCTTTGAGTGTCAACATGGTGGTACTTTGGGAGTCAGGGGCTCGACAAGTGAATGGCAGAGTGACACTGCTCTCAAAACGTCGTTCTTAAACGGCCATTTCTCTTTGAAACTAATAATTAGAGCTCCAAACGGCATTTGATGCATGCTGGAGGATACGAAGGCCCGCTGCATGGCGAGGACGTGGATCTAGGTGATGCAAACAGCTGGCCACCACAGTCCTCTTCTGTGCATGAGCCAGGCCAATAAGGGAAGTATCACTACGTGAAAGCTACGGGTCACACAAACATGCGATTAGAACTTGGTCATGGTTTCATGGACCAGAATGCATGCTCAGTCTTGCTAGACTCAACGAGCTTGGCTGCTTGGCCATGCTTCGCCCCAGAGTGGGATGAGTCTGGAAGCAACGGGTGCCTGGGCCCCTTTTTGCGTTGAAAACAATTACCGTTACATTCAAGGAAGCTTGGATAGTGTAAAGGAGGGCCTTGGGATGCTGTAGAGAGACTGGTGGAGAGACGTTGCTGATAAGTCTGATGAATGACAGTGATTAGCGCGTGCTGAGAGGAAGATTTGTTGATGAAGCTGCTCGGGACTTCACAGAGAGGATTATCGCCGGTCATAGATGAGTCTTGACCACGGTACATATAGAGTTCCATCTCTTTCTGCTGGGTAGTTACTGTAAGTCCGTATACTCCTATGAACAATGACTTGGGCTGACGTCTTAGAGGACCTCCACGTAAACTCTAGATCCAATACGCAGAAGAACTCACTAGGTAACAATTAGTTCATATTAGAAGACTGCTGAATCACCTGTGGGTTTCACAACTGCTAGATGTCGCCACTGCTCATGGTTCGCCCCAAGCCCCATGACACATAAACTCAACCCGATATTAACTTCAACACAAGCTTCAAACACGTCACACAGCCCCCTCTAGGCCCAGTAGTAGTGTTATATACTAATTCAACACTGTATTCCATTGTCGTAGAGCAATGACGGAATGGCAATGGCCGGTGTCCAGAGCTCTACGAAGGTAAGTCACAACAACGAGCGTTGTTGGTTCGAATCCCGGCGTGCTGTGACCTGTAAAATTGGATAGGCAGTAGATAGCTGTAATATGAGTAGATGTAATATGTAGGACTTGGGTTCACATGTGACATACTACCATATATTGCCATATATCTTCTGCCATCTTTATAATTTTGCTTATTGTAAGCACTTTTCATCTTCCCCTCCTTTTTCGCAGTGTCTCAAAAATCTGTGAATTGCTTCAGTCAATACAATTTACAAATCTTCAAAAAGTAAAAGTATTTATCTCTACCCTTAGTACTTGAAATTATTAGAGATCCTTATTTCACATCTGGAGTTCTCCTAGATTCAGAACTCATGCTAACTGCCATGACGCGAAGAGAGAAGCTTTCCAGGGGCTTAAGCCTTTGTTCTTTGACGACTTGCTGTTGTATTATTAGATATAACTCAGGATGACCAAAAGTACTTTGCCTGTTTCATAAGCGTATAAACCACCTGATATTAGCTAACTCGCACACTTGTGCGATGCATTAAAAGCGTGCGACTACTGGCCTGCTCAGCCTTGGACTACACTGCTATACTGCTGGTCGCTGGATTGCAGAACACAGGCGGATACAATATAGAGCCAGGCCATACAATATAACACGGCAGATATTGTCAAAAAGACTCTATAAAGCTTTGTTGGTGTTTGAAGAGGGAGGCGAAGTGATTGAAGCCAGCCATCTTCGTTAATTCGCTGAAGAGAGCGCGCAGGCCTAGTGGCCGACATGTTTCTCTGGACTGCGAAGTAGGCAACCTTTTTTGATCTTGATGTCTCCAAAAGATCTCTAATAGCCCACGCGCTTTCCCAAATCTTTCCCTTGAGCAGTACCCATCTCAGCTCTCGTAGCCTGCTGGAGCATCGCGTAGTCCGTCCCAACATGAACCATATCAAATCCTGCCTCGATATATCCCTTCGCCTGCTCCCCAGATGCCGAATAGATGCCGCATTTCTTCCCTGCCTTACGTGAGACTTCAAGAATGCGGTCAATAGCAGCCTTAAGCTCTGGCTTCACAACACCGTTGAGGATCGGATATCCAATGCTATTACCTAGACGATGTGAGCTCCAAGGAGTTCAGTCTTACTACTGAGTGACTCACCAAGGTCAAAAGGACCAATGAATAAAACGTCGATACCCTCAACGGCTGCGATTTCTTCGAGGTTGTCTAAAGCAGACTTTGTCTCGATTTGAACGAGGGTAAGTAAACTGTCGTTGGCCTGTTGGAGATACTCATCCGATGTAGGGACGGGCTTGAAGCGATCCATGGAGAATGGGCTACCGAAACCACGGTTTCCCATGGGAGGAAATTTGGCCGCCTTGACGATGTCGCGAGCCTCTTGTGCTGTTTGCAGGAGAGGAACGAGGATCTGGCGAGTGTTAGTACGGCGCCCAATCAGACTCGACACACTTGGGGGTCTCTCACTCCATGCGCACCAGCATCCAGCGCCCCTGGAAAACCGTCAGTGACATGACAATAGATCTGGTCAGTAGAGCTTACGTTTAATGAGCCATGGTTCTGTACTCGGGATCCGCACAATCGGCGATGCGCCTGCTGCTGCAACGGCTGGGACGCACTGGCGCATATCTCGATCTGCTCACAGTCAGTGCCAGTCGCCGTGTGCAGCTCTGCCCACAAACCATCAAGATCACCGTGTTCACAGTCGATCAAAACCCAGTCGCAGCCGGGCGTCTGCGCGAGCATCCGTGAGATGTTGGTGCTGGGCATCATCTGCCAATACCCGAGGGTCGGCCCTGCGCCTTTGTCAAGCGCCGCCTTGAAGAAATTGCCTGAACCCATTGCTGCCATCGCGAGATAAGGTAAGTGAGAAGTAGCCTCGTGATTATGAAACTTGCCATCAAGGCTGAGCCCGGTGTTCTGAAGGTCAGGAAGTGTTTTGGCTTGAAGGGATTTGAGGTGCAGGTGAGGAGGGACCACTTCGATATAAATAATGCCAATCCACTTACAGTCTCAGCATTAGTTAATTTGTTAGGCTTTGCCTTTTTACGGCGTGAAGTTGTTGATTCTACGGTAGACAGTGATATAGTTCACGTAAACCGAGGTTCGGGTCGGAATGGCGATGACTCGGCTTCTCTTCCCGATACACATTTAGATAGACCGAGCCGCCTCTCTTGAGACTTAGCCTTTATAATGTGGAGAAGCAAGATCAATTATTTCAGTTATGCTGACTAGAGACCCCAGATGGCCATCAAATCATCCGACTTGAGAAAGCTCAAGGACTTACCTGACTGTCGGTTCTGATGGCGGAGGAAAAACACTCAGTCCCAGGCTAGTTTATCGGCTCAGAAAGCCACAATAGCGTGATTAAACGTCTACTCAGTTGTCTGATGACTGCACAGTCCCAGAGCCAGTGCTTACAAGTCTAGTCAGTTGTGAGAAGTATTGTATACTACCAACCTAGATATTCGAGCGCCAGCTCCGACTTGCTCGTTCCTTTCCCCAATTTGTGTTTTGGAAATCGATGGGGGATGCCCTTAGGAATTGATTTGTTGTCTATTGTCTCATAAGTTGACTGTCACACTGCACTCTATGAAAATGTGATTGTTGATTACAGAGGTGCAAACTAAGGACATGTCCCTACTTATCTGAATCCTACAAAGAAAACCTTCGTTAGGTCGTCGTACTCGCGACGGCCAAGTTGTGTGTTTCGAAGCCACAGGGCTCCACCGATCAGAATTAGATAGTCTGATAGCCCATGTGGCAAGAATATTAATAGCAGTATTTGTGAAAATTTCAGGAAATTTAACCAAGAATAATAGCTAACGCAGAATAATAATAAAATACGTCACCCGGCTAAAAGTGGAAATGCAAAACGCTATTTTGTTCGAATTTCTGGGGGTTTTACGGTACTGAAGGAGATGAAGGAGAACTAGGCTAGTGAATGAGTACTAATGCCTTGAGGCCCTGATAGGAGTAAGGAAATGTGAAAATGTTGAGGGTTCAAAAGAGGCTTCAGCCCCAAGGCACAAGGGTAAAGAAATGTAGGCCCATAGATTTCATATTTCGGCCTCACACGACATGCCAACCTAACCATTTCAAAACAGCCAAGGCAGGAAACTAACTATCAGGTTTCCTTAGTGTACAAGTTCGCTTAGGAACACTTGAAATGCTTGGTCAGGATTCGATTGATAGGCGGCGCACGATGGACATCCCATCTCCCGATCTTCCTGGCCTCACTATCGCCATAGATCTGATTGTGATTGTGCAACAGGGCCTCAGGGGTCTTCCAGGCAAGATTCTCGTCGGCACTGCGCAGCCAGAGGCGAAGCATGTGTCGCGTGCCGTTCATTGTTGACTTGTACAAGGCCTCGGAGTTGTCATGCACAGCAAGGCGTGTCTCGGTGTCAGGGTCCTGCTGCCGATCTTTGAACCCGTTACGGGCGTGGAAAAGTGCCATGTTGTTGAAGATCTCAATGTCTCCAGGCTTCAGCTTGATGACAAGCTGGTGTTTCACGGCGGTGAAGTGCACGGCGTCGATAGCCTCCGCTTGTTCCTCGGTCATGGCGGGCACATCCGGGCGATGAGGCGAGAACGGAGCCCCGGTCAGCGGGCGGCGTGAGTAGCAGAAGCCCGGACCGTGCCCCTCGAAGTTGTAAAGGAGTGGTCGATTGGTCCAACTTGCTTTGACCCTGTGGAAGCTGTAGTGCTATTGTTAGTACTCCGGACACCATGTGGAATGGAGTAGGAAGTGAGGATAGGAGAAGAGGCAACTGGTGGAGTGGACCGAGAGTTCTCTGGAGGCACCCTTACTCGTCATGGATCCATTTATTGTCAGCCAGGGCGTGAATAATGTCGGGCCTGGTGGCCGCTAACTCGTTGTATATCATTGCGCCGGAAGAGAGTAAGCTCTCCCCGCCCTTCTCGGCCGTGTCCAAGACATACATGGACAGGATGTCGCACATGTCAGTATGAAAAGGCTGCGTTGAGAAGAGAAGAAGTCAGTCTCAGGGCAGAACGACGAGAGTGGCGCCCTCATTCTCCTACCTGTGCTCGGTTTGTGTAGGGGGAAGGCCGGCCTGACGCGTCTGGCAACTCCTGCTCAATGTCCTTGATGTGAACAATCATCCGCCCGTCAAAGTCCTGGCACCCGCGAATCTCAGCAATGTGGCTGGTGATGCCGAGATAGATGAGCACGTTGTCTAGAGGTGAGAAGTCTCTTGGGTCTAGGCCGCGGATTACGTTGAATCCGGTGCCCCGATGAACGTTTTGGGCGACATTGAAGAGCTTGCCACTGAGTGTGGGCAACGGAAATGTGTCTCTGGACACAGAATCTGGCCCGTTGTCGTCTTCAAGCCCTAAAAACCTGATGTATCATACCAAAAGGCAAAATCACGAGTCGGGGTTTCCACCTACCTTTGAAGTGAACTAAGGCGGCCTTGATCTCGTTAACATCCGCAGCTGACAGATGGATGAGATACCTGTCGGGGTCGGAAAAGTCGGATCCGGTCCAAGCCCTAGAGGAAGAGATCCGGGCAGGGAAACCCTCTGGCACCGTTTTGGGGCGATCGCTCTGAGACTGCGCCAACCTGGCCACGCGAGCTTGATATGTGTCGTAGCTTGGGTGCCATTCAATATCAGGCCGAATAACAGGCAGGGCAAGGCTATGTGAGTAGGGCTTTGCAAGATTTTCAAGCTCGTCAGGGGTGACATGGGTGACATGGGTGGCAATGGAAACGCTGGTGTTCTTTCCCTGGGTATAATCATCCTCTTCCAGATAGCTGCGACGTAAACCGAGAGAGTCGGTGAGGTACTGAAGTTGGAGAAGCGTAGCATCATGTCCGCTGGTAATAGAATGCATGTTGTGTCGTTGATGAGGCTCTGAAGAGAAATGGCTTTGTGGATTCAATCACTGATGGCTAGTTCCACTAGGTGCGTTCATGGGATCTGGAGGTAAACTACCAATATATATATTCACCTACAATTCACATGACGTGATATTCTAGAGAAGGCACCATCATTCATCTCTCTTATGCTATCGTGTTAAGCCGCAATATGAGACATAAGGGTAACAGAGACTGGCTGGGGATGCCAGAAGGGAGCTCTACAGATAGGGCGAGCGGATTGCTACAGACGAGTGGCATTGAGGAGAGGGGTAATAATGCATGTGACTGTAAATTGCAATATAAGAAGGATTCAAGTAAGGTAGTGGAGGGTGGCACGGGGTTTCAGGAGGGAGCTCTGGAGATGAGGCGAGAGGAAAGATACAGGTGATTGGCATCGAGAAGAGGGGTAATAATGCATGTGACTGTAAATGGATTCAAGTAAAGTAGTGGAGGGTGTCACAGGATGTCAGGAGGAAGCTCTGGAGATAAGGCAAGAGAATAGCTGTAAGTGTTTATCATTGGGGAGAGAGATGGCCATCTCTTCTGAGGCGATAGGGCGCCTGAGCGTGTTTGTTGAGATTTTAATCCAGTATTAATTGGCTAATGGTCAAATCACCCCAGACACATTTCTTAAGACAGTATTTGATTGCAAGGTAAGGTATCAACCTGCAAGTTCCAGTTTGTAAGCAACTTACAGCTCTGCCTAATTGCCGCGACAAATTAGGTGTCTCTGATATCAGGACTAGATAACATTTCTTTTCCTACACCATTAGGTGTCTTACCGTCCTAGAAGGGATGGGTGGGGAATTGTAAATTCGAATGCGTTTTTCACAAGACAACCGGCCCGTGGGAAGGCTCGCATCCAATCTCTAACGAGATAGGTATCACCGGTGTGTACATATGTGGCTGGCTGAGAAGCAAATATGTTTGCTACAAGCTGGATGATCATCCCTTTCCCTGCTGACTGCGACACCGAACGCTCAGCCTGCTTCGCCGTGCAGCATGCTATAGGTACTGGGACATATGATGCGGCTCAAGTGATGTCACTCCAACTCAGTGATGAGGCTAAATGGAACACTAACCTATCTGTAAAGTGAGTGCAAGTACTTCTTCTTCGCCCGGACCCCACACTCTCGCCTAAAATTACTCGGTTGGGCAGAGAGGCCTTGTTGTCCGCGTTACACAGGACTGCAAAATACCTTGTGATCCAACGTGTGCATTTTCTTCTCCTGCGCTGGAGTACGCACCAAGTACTTTGCTATATTAGGAAACAACTCAAGCCCCCCCTCTTTTCCCCGCCCGTACCTAAGGTACCAGGGCAGGGGTACCCACCACTGCCCCCGCGACCCTAAATCCCAGGCGCTGTCCTCTGCTCGTCCACTCACTCTCCATTACCAACTTCACCCGCACTGCTTATGCCTCCCAACCACCTCAACCATCTATTTCTGTTTCTGGTAGCAGTTCTGACACTCGGACTTCTGTCCCATTTTTGGACCACGACATCACA
Organism: Fusarium agapanthi; assembly: GCA_001654545.1. Lineage (NCBI taxonomy): Eukaryota > Fungi > Ascomycota > Sordariomycetes > Hypocreales > Nectriaceae > Fusarium > Fusarium agapanthi. The sequence continues at coordinate 39,127 of LTDI01001165.1, forward strand.
ACCGATCACAGTTAGTATTGTAAGGTCCAAATCACACGCTCCCTCTTCGCCAACATCTATTTAACCCGCCTTGACCTTGGATAGTCTCCACTCACGTGCGAATCCAAAATGGCGACGGCCAGGGCCATTTCGGTCCTCTCCCTTAGCCAGAACCGGGCGGTCGTCAGAAGCATCCACGTCCACATCGAGCCTCACGGCTACGGCATCGGAGGCATCCTGGAATCCGACCCTTTCTCGGTCTATGACCTGGGGGTCGCGCTGAGGGTGCTCGAGCCTCGTCCCAAGGCGATTGTGGTCGGCCGTGGATATACAGAGGAGGAGGCAAACGAGGTTCGTAAGGCATTTGCCGAGTATCATAACGACGTAGATCTCGATGCTGGGGTCGTCATTAAGATCACTGACGAGGTTTTCGACGAGGTTGGCAAGGAGGGTATTCCAAAATGGGTTCTGGAGCAGCTGCAGGCCTACTTTGAGAAATAACAGGCACTTCGAGGGTTGCTTTAGCGGCATCCAGGCCTAGCCTCCATACTTTCGGAGAGACAGAGGATCGGCTCAGATCAAGATGAATGTATGTCCTTGACGCAGCTTGCGGGAAAGACTCGGCGGTGTTTCATGATTCACAATTTCTTTGTGCCAACTTGGCGACTCTGTGCTGCCATCTAATCTGCAATGTTCGGGCTATGCTATGCCATGCCTCGCCTCTAGACTCCAGACAAAATATCACAAACTGGGATACAAAAACTCCATTCTCCATTTGCTCCGCTATATTAAGCTCTGATATTCCGGCATGCTCAATCTGGTACCTCATCCTCGATATGTGGCAGACCTGCATCCCACTTGCTAGAGAACAGTTGATGTGTCCAGTATAGGTCCCGTTCATATCTGTTCTTTGCTCTTAGATCCGCAAACTGTGAATCTGCAAACTTCGGTCAGTTGCCGTGCCATTTTCCGCCCAGATTCGACTGTCATCTTGGAATTTTTAAGTACCTTTGGAAATCATCATCTCTCGGGTCTTTTGTATGAAACTTATCTCACGGCCATCAAGCTTGGCAAACCCGACTTTCTTTGCATCGCCCCAGTCGAGTCGAAAGGGCGCCGAGCCATTGGATATAAAGTGAAACCGGGAGAGAAGAATCTTGGCTGCATGGAACCAAGCTTGTGCGAGTTTCATGTCAGAGTAGCGTCGCTGAGACCTTCAAGTTAGCCGTTCTATATCGCTGTGCGGCTCCTGGGGGACCCATGCCGTTGTCACTTACATTCAGCCCATAAGCCTTTGCAAATCTGTTTCCGTGTGCGGAAGCCTCTTCTAGATGGTTCAGTAGCAAGTAGATGGTGAGGTAGCAATCAAACCATGTTTCAGGCTTGTGGCTTTGTATCGTTGAGTTAAGCCTTTCGAGCAGGCTCGTCCTTAATGGATCAAGCATGTGTTTGATCATGATTCGGTCGAGCTGCACGTCCATCGCGGGCGTGACGGGAATGAAACCAAACCAAGGAGACTTGGGATCTGTGGGCTCAGTGACACCGAGCTTGTTATCTCCGCAGATCATCCATTGCTTCTCAATGACCCTGCAGTAAGCCCACATGTTGACTGCCATATTGGTCATTGAATTCTGTAAAAGTATGGTCAGCAAGGAACCACGGAGGTAGGTATCAGGACTTTGAACAAAGGCGTAAGCATACAGGGTGACGATTCGCATACTCTAGTGCCGTTTTGACTGCCAGGCACGTAATATCGCTAGCATTCTGAACTGTATGGAAATACTTGTCTCTCGTTCTTTCAATGTATGCTTGGAGGTTGACTCTGACTTGCCCAATGTTTGCTAGGCAATAGGGCGGCATTTCGAGCACGTGTTCCTCTCCATGCTCATCCAGCTGTTTGTCGTTCAGCTTATCGCCCGGTTGTGGCACAAACTTACAGACATATACAACAAGCTCCTCCTCAGGTATTTGGCACAAATGTAGACTTTCCACTCGGCCTGATGCATTAGTAGCTTGGATGGTGTGTGCCGGGCGTTCAAAGTAAAGGGGGCTTTGGTAGCTTGGACCTGAGTGATGTGTATGTCAGTGATGGAGTTACTAAGGTATTTGGAGATACCGGTAGATAGGGTCGCTGTAATACCTTCCCGGAAGAAAATGCATTCGCTGACTTTTGATATGAAACATGGAAATCTAGGTATCCCCTTGTACTTCACAACTGTTGCACACGGCGTGCAAGGCTGGTACGGAGTCTTGCTGTGGCGGTCACACTATCCCAAGTCAGCCTTGCCATGCCAAAGATCTAGATCTGCCACACGCTCACCCTTTTCTTTCCTTGGCGGCACGAGTTGCACGCGCCAACCTTTCTTGAGCGAGCGGCGCTCTCTCGGGAGGCAGCGTCCATCGACCTTCTGGGCTTTCTATTGGAGACTCCCATGGTCATTTCGACACCCTGTATCTGGCCATCCGCGTTGTACTTTTTGATCTTGTGTGGCGGCTGGGACAGTACATGATTAGCGGTGTTGCTCTCAGGAGACCTTAAAGCTGCAGTACGAACATTGCTGTTTAGTATCTCGATGCTCCTCTTTTCGGGTTGATGTGAAGGTTCTTCCTCGCCGTACTGGATTATCCGGAGTTCCTTGTGCTTGTCCTCTTCACGGCCGCAATGGCCTGTGGGGAGACCTTTCGGGGTGGACGTTGATCCCCAGGCAATAGCGTCGTTGGCGCAGCCAGCCATCGATGCACCGAGCTGGACGCCATGATACTGTTGGTGAGGCGTATGGATGAAATCCGGGGAATAATTATCCATAGGCATGATGGTGCTTGGACTGCGGCTACCAAGGTGGAATGTTTGGGAGGAATCAGAAACACAATCTAAAGCTGGTGGGATATAGGCTGGAAATGAGCTCGAGTTGGGCATGAATTGGGTCGGCGGCAAATAAGAGGTGCGTTCATCTAACAGGGGCACGGCGAGTTCATGATCAAGCTGGGCTTGGGCTTGAGGCAGCATAGACGGCCCATGTCTCGTAAAGAGGCCGTCCAAACCCATGTCAATAGGCGGTAAGTCTGGGTTACAGAATGCAGTTAGGGATGATATGCCGCACCACAGTCCTATCTCATCGGAAGGGAATGAAAAGTAGTCAAAGGTCGGAGCTCCATGGAGAGTTGTTGTTTGTGTTGGTTGCGCTATACTGGTAGATTGGGCGAGATTCCCATGCATAGCGAGTGTCTGCAATGGGTACACGGTCGGTTCAGCTGGCAGTGAGTCGACTCGAAGGTCAAGGTTGGAGGGGATACTCGTAAGTCTAGCATCAAGCGACCTTGAGCTACTTGTTGTATCGAAATCTTCTCCGGAGCGTAGGGCAGCTGGCTCATCGTGGGGCAGCGGATTGAGAGTGGCATTTTCGAACCCTATAGCATAATTAGTACATTGATTAATATAGATTTGTGCAGCATTGTCAGGGGGGCTCTAAACCAACCGGTAGGTCGAGAATTAGGCAAATGAGCCATATCTAAAAAGGCTGGCAGGATAGCGGGCAGTGTCAGAGGGAGATTCAGATCTTCTTTGATAGCACTGGAGAGAACTTGGGCTTATTCATAAGGTACTGGCAGTCTGTGAAAAGTCCTTCCCAGGTCACTACTACGGTACGTATTCAGTGACTTACAGTTCGGGCGGGGCTACGTCCGTGGCAGTTTCACAACCTCAGCCCCAAGCGCAACGCTAGCCCGAGAGTAGGATACAGTACGTGCCACTGACACGTGCTGGTTCCATATTCTGCACAGTAGTCAGAACTTGGACAATTTAAGCTGACCGTATTTCCAAATCGGGAAAGGCCACAATTTTTCCTGTCTGAGGCAAGCCAGGTTGGTGTGGTACGAGGTTGCTTAGGCATGGACTCATCACTCGTCATGATAAAAGGAGGAATGGTTTCTCATCTCAGACCGCCGAACAATCCATCCTCTTATCTCGCTCTCCAGTAGTTGGAATTTTAAGTATTCGCAAATTGTCACCATGGACGCAGAGTACTCGATTCGAGAGGCGACTCTTGATGATCTTGACGGCATCGTAGATGTTGTTCTTGTTGCCATGGCTCATGATCCACAGTGGAACTATAGATTTGTACATAAAGATGAGTTCCCGGATGACCACCGCAAGTTCACTCGCCTCCTCTACCAACAGTTCATTTCACCTCTCAATGACGACTGGAAGGTCATTCTGGCTGAAGTTACAATCCCTGGAATGCTCAGCAAGGTCGTGGGCTTTGCCGTTTGGGATGTCTGTTATGCCAACAAGGCAAGGTTTGGCTCTAGCTACGAGCCCCAAAACCGTAAGCCTCGCCCACCACCAACCGCTAACAAGATTCACACGGCCAGTGACTGACTGGATGTAGCAATGGCAACAGTCGCCAAGGCGGGCGGCTCTAGCCGCCGGGATGTCGCGCCACGTCGACAGGCCGCATTCCGAACTGCCGGTGACTACGAGAAACAACATTTCTTTGACCACGTCTACGGCGACAACCAGCTGCATCTGCAGATTCTGGGCGTTCACCCCGACCACTGGAGACGCAAAATTGGCGCCAAGCTCGTTGGATGGGGCTTGGAGGAGGCAAAACGGCACAAGCTGCCTGTAACCTTGATGGCTGGCTCTGGGGGCCGCCACCTGTATTCCAGCCTGGGGTTCAGGAGTCTGGGATCTTCTGTCACCCAGGTTCCGGGAGAGGAAGAATCGGTTGATGCTGAGGCAATGGTATTCGAGTTCTAGCCTGTTCGAACCGAGCAGGTCGGTATAAGATAGAAAGCCGAGGTAAACCATATTTCAACTTCCAAACTTATGGCCAATGACTCCTCCACTAGAACAATTCAGCTCTTCTTATTTACTCAATAATTTGTCGATCGAACGGTCGTGATGTTGCTATAGTTTGTTTGTACTTATGACCACCAATATGCTATTCTCATCTGGCAAATGTATGTATCTGCTTCCGTGCAGAGGCCTCTATTAATTACTGTAGAGGTAACGCCGGGCTGTCATGGTCACTTTTCTTTTACTCAGCTATGTAGTTATGGTATATATTCCTTATCAAGGAGACAACAGGCCACGAAAGTCCCTGTTAAGGTTCCGACGTATCGGGCTAGCAGCATCCGAATATATTTACCTATTTCACTTGCCAGTAAGAAAGCTGACCACAACTGATAAGTGAAAACCGCAAGGTAACCCTATCGCCAGGCAATGGTGAGCCTCTGGGCACGGCTGTCGCGGGGCTGACTCCATGTAATTAAGGCCCGATTCAGCTGTGTTCACACCACTAATCGATATGAGTCAAGCATTATCAGCCATACCGCGCTAAACCCCCTTCGTCTCCCCGTCTTTCTGTTTCCAGATGGCCGTAATTCACTCTTTTGTGGCCGTATTTCTTTTTGGAGTCGCCGCAATTCCTCTTTCTTGGCCGAAGTACCGCTTTGGGATAAGGCTGCTAGCCTCAGCCAGTATCGCAGTTGCAAAGGTAGTTTACACAACGCTCTATAAAATGGCATAGGTGGACGGGCATCGTAGGTAGGATAACACAGACTAAACCTGAACTGCAAAGTGATCTTTTGCCCAAAATGAAGTCACCAGAATCATCGATGCCACGCGAGGGCGTGAAGATCGATATCGACATGATAGAAGAAACTCGAAGGTATGCGGCGCTGATTCGATTCTCTACCTTGAAACACACTGACACGGTTAGTTCCAACCTAGCTTTGCAAGTTTCGCATAGCTTCGGACATAAAGAAAACGAAAACGGCAGAGGAAAGAAGAAGACCAAATATACCACCGATCTTGAGATGTCTCCGAGATGTTTGTAAGTGTAACAGCCATCTATCTGGCTCACAACTGTTCTTCTAACATGATCCAGTCTCAACACAGAAGAGAAAAAGCCAACCACGAACAATACCTTGGGTTGCGGTCCGTCGGCAATGGTCACTGAACCACGGCAGATAACACCGCACACAGGCACCCATGCTCATGGCAGTGGTCAACCAACACTCAAGGTAATCAGGAACTTGGCGAGCGCAACCCCCATGGACCCGCTGTCTTCCTGGTTGAGCAATCGGCCCTCTGAGGACCCATGGAGCGTCCTACGTATCGCCGGGAGGTAAACCCGGGCTAATAAGAAAGGTATGCACAGCTGGGTGCTTGAAACTTTAAACAGACCATGAGATAAACACTAGGAAATAGAGGAGGTTGTCTGCATGTTGGAATGTGCATCTACGAGGAGGACAGGATCATCCCTGAGCCTTACAGATTCCGTAGTTATTCTCTCAATGCCGACCACAAGAGGAGTATATGAATGGTGGAGGGGTAAATTTAAGTATCAAGAGTAAAGGACCGTCATTCGAGCTAGAGTAGAGCTTTGCTCAGAGTATAAATCATTAAATTAAGTTGCCTTTATATTTAAAACCTTTATAACTTAATACAGCTTTATTTAACTAAAAACCTAGTCCTAAAAATAACTAAACTTTTAATAAATAAACTTTCTACCTAATATTATTAGCTTATTTAACTTTTCTTATAATACGTGTTATCTAAATATATATTACCAA
>LTDI01001177.1:0-13918 GCA_001654545.1 Fusarium agapanthi
CCCCCCCCTGAATTTTAAAACAATTTCCAGAATTGCGTGATGGGGGATACTCGGAATTTTGGAGACCCCGTTGTCGGAAAGTAGTGGCTTGTAGAGTTCCGAGATGCGCCGTGGCGTGGCGACCGCGGTTAAGCTGCCAAGAGGAGGGGGAAGGGTCAATGCCAAAGAAGGAGATATACTTTTTAATATACCGTATTCGCAATATTTCGTAGGATGGCATCGTGTGGTTAGGTTATGGAGGTGATGGTAGGTGCCGATGTTGATATCGTAGTTAGACAAGATGACAAGGGACGGGCATTGTTCGCAGTCTAGCAAATGAACCATGGTAGGATCAATGACACTCACTCTCTATGAGGAATAAACCAGGAAGAACCTCAGTATACGCGTTTGAGGGGATCATTTCGGAAACATGGAGAGCCCAAAAAAATGCGTGATCATCTGCAGCCTATCAAACGGCGACCCCCAAATGTAACCCTGACCAACTCCTCAGCACCAAACCTTGGCCCATCTACAGCGAAACAAAAGCCACTACGAATCCTTGCTAGAGCTGGACTTGAACCATGTCGTGTCCAGCGCGTAAATATGCCCTCCGCAAACCCCAAGGCCACAAGCTGCCGATCCCACGATGGCACCTCGCCCTCCCAGATGATGTCACCCATGTCTGCACCGCGTACGTCGGGGTTCAGATACATTCTGATGCTCAAGACGCTGATATCGCTCGAAACAAAGCTACGGGGACGATCCAAGCATGGGTGAAGAGCGATACTGGGCCAGAGGCATATGAGACATTCGCGGTGATTGATGGATGTGATGTCCAAGAATCGACAATTTGGGTGTGTTATTGGTCAGACAGGGCCAAATATGAGAAAGGCCTCGATGACCTCTCACTGAATTCCATCTACGCCCAACTACCAGAAACAGGCCGTGCCTCAGTGGGCATCTGGCGAGAGGCCTTCATCACAGAGTGTTCCCGCCTCGAAACCAATTACTCGGGCCTCGACTATCTCCCTGGTCTCGCAAAACTCCCTGGCGCAAGTTTTCCAGAGCATGAACTCTCGGCGTATTGGGGCGCAGCAAGAGACAGAATTCCCTCCTCTGCTTTTGATCTCTTCCCACCATCAAAGCCAAACCTGCCAGTCACAATTCCTGCGGGTGTTGGCCAATACCTCATCGGAACAAATGATGAGAACGTAGCTCATATCCGCTCGGGACAGTTTTGGGAGAACTGCGGTCAACAGGAAGCAGACTCTTACAACAGAATGCTTGAACCCAGTCTCCACACTGGCCTGCGATATCTCTGGGATAATTCACCTGAAACAGGTGCTCTGGGACTACGATATCTCAGATATCAAGACCCTTCACTTGAGGAACATCGGCCTCGAAAAGAGTCATGCGGTGCTGGCTTCTTCACGAACCTCGAAGCCCTTGAAGCATGGGCAAAGGGTCACAGGTCTCATCTGGCTATATACCGCGGTGCACTAACTCACTACAGGGCCTTTGGGGACGAAAGGAAATTCCGAACGTGGCATGAAGTCTCTATTCTGAGAGCAGGAGATGCACGATTTGAGTATGTGAATTGTGTGTGTAAAACGGGCGTGATTCGAGGCGTTACTCTCAAGGCAGAGAGCATCCAGCAGGAAGTCTGTGGGTAGGATTCATAAGCAAGACTATTCAGATTTCTGGCCAGGGCATACTGTTATATATGAATTCAACTCTGTATACCAGTACCGAAGAGTGGTGTAGTGGTATCCGTCCTAGAACCTATAAACCTTCTCTAAATCCGAACCTAAAATCCTAAAAATCTCACCCACTGCACCACTCTTCGTTTTTGCAGGTTGCAAGTTCGAATTTACAGAAGCCATTCTTTTTGTTTGACCTATCGTGGGTATCTCAAGCTTTTGTGTTGTCACGTCCTGGGACGTCAGTCTTGGCCCATTTTTCGAACATAGTAGGCTCCAACTGAGTCTTCAGCCATGCAAGATCCGCGCCATAAGGTCTCTCACCGATGAAACCCAACATGGTGTTTAGATCCTTGGTCATCCAGATTATGAAGCGGGTTAGAAGGCCATAAGTAACAGGGACGCCTTTGCCGGTATGTTTGATGAAGATGCCGTCAATGTCTTTGAAGCTCAGCTCCTCGCTAGCAATCGAAAGAGCTTGATTTTGGACTCCGGTCCTATCAGGACGGACAAGACCTTCTACAGCCCATCTCCCAATGTCTTTTGTCACAGTGACTTGCATCTTCTTTCCGTTCATGTTCTCTCTCCAACCCGTCATACAGAGTTGGCCTGGGAAACCCCACCAAGCATTACCAGCGAACCAAGTCGGGCGAAGGATCGTGTAGTCCATGTTGGAGTTAGAACAGGCTCCAATGAGATGCTTCTCGATGAGGAATTTGTCGGAGAATGTCTTGCAATACGAAGGATCCTTATCGCTGAGTTCACGGCCGCCACGATCAACAGAAGAGTACACAAAGTACGGAATACCATTTCTGACAGCAGAATCGATAAGCCCCTTTGCATCGCTGACTTCAGTCGGTCCATGTGCTTGAGCGAGAAAGATGCCTGTTTTGGGGAGGATGGCCTTGTCTACTTGTTGTAGAATCGCTTCGGGGTCGTTCAAGTCGCCAGCAACAATATTGATGTCTCCGTACTTCTCACGGAGCTTGACGGCTCCTGATCCAGAGGCTTGGCGAGTCAGGGCATAGACTTGCTTTGGTTTTATTTTGATATCGGGATGAGTGAGGAGGGCATCGACTGTTGCATCGCCCTGACGACCTGTTGCGCCAGCGATGAGAAAGTATTCAATAGTGGCCATGGTGATAGCTTGCAGTGTGTTTGTGTGTGTTTGTGGGGGACTGAAATATTGATATTTCATCTTATTTTATACTCTATTGGAGGCACTTATATTTAATATCGTATTCTTGGATATCCTAGATTTGAGGCAAGTCATTGATAACGTTAACACCACACATTTCTTACACTGATTAAATTACTAATATGGGCTTATTCTGAGACCTGTCCTGTCATAATCTGCATAATAATAAGCCCACGGCCGAAAAAGGTTTCCGCGCGGTAAGAATAAGCTCACGATGAGGCTCGATCGTAAAGTGGAGTTACCCGCGCGGGTTGAGCCATCAAGGTCCTTTAGTCTCAACAAATGACCTCAATCTTAACAATTTCCCCTAAAAAGTCAGGCAGATCTTGATGAAGGGAAAGTAACAGATCTTGGCTGCAACTTAATCGACTTTTCCCACGATCAACGGCCATGAAGTGGACGAGGAACTACACCAATCGTCTTACACGGTGCACGAGATCTAACGCGCGTTAGAGATAGTGCGGGAACTTGGATGTGGCATGGTTGATTTCTAAGCACAGAGCGCGGCAGCCACAGTAAATTGGGGGCGTGATACAGTCTATTCTGTTACTTGCTGCCGATTGCAAAATGGTTGGGCCGAGAGGCGGTGGTATCTGTATCACTATCTGTGTACTCTCAAAAGCTCAGCCAGATACAAAAGCCTGTCGAGGAGGTGTATCTGTAGTTCCATCACAAAACAGCAGCCACATTCCCTCAGTCCAGTCTACATTACTCCGCTCCAAACCCCATCGATTCCATTAGAAATTCATCTCTCTGGTGAGTTCCTTCGCCGTCTCCTCCAGAAGTGACTCCAGAGCACCTTCGACGGTCGTACGCTCAACGCTCTTCAACAAGACACTCCCATGCCCGCAGGTGTGGGGAGTGGCCACGCCGGCAACATACAGCTCGCCACGCTTACAAACGAAAAGCTTCGTCACTGGCATGCTGGCGTAGAGGGCGGCGACGTTCACTGGCAGGTCAGCTACGCATGAACTTGCTGGTCATGAGGTTGGAGTGGACTTACTCTGGATGAGCTCCTTCAAGCTTACAGCTCGCTCGACTTGGCCGGTAGCTGCCATTTTGGATGTTGGAAAGTGAAGAGTGTTGTGTCAGGAGACGTGATATGACTTGATATGTCGGAGTGGTCAAGGGCTTGGGGATAATCTGACGATGCTAGTGAATATCAGAGAAAGTTGGCTTTGGAGAAGCTATATCGGAAGGGAATTTTACAGCTTTATATATGTTTCTCGGATTTGATTGTCCTCCCGGTCTGGTCCTGCTGGCTGTTTGCCAGTGGCATTCTTTGAGCTTCCATCTACGGGTAGCCTACCAAATTATCTACTCTATACTAGACTATGGGACACTTCTCTTTGCTACACCCAAGAGTATGTCTACCAAATCACGGGCAAACGAAGGTCTTTGTTGGTTGTAATAATGGCAAATGCTTCCTCTATGGCCTTCTCTCGGTAACCTGCATGCATAATCGGGAACGTTGTATGCAGCATCCCAGATTACTCACAAATAACCTGAAGAGAATGAAGTATGTGCTGTTTGCCATTGGCGTCTCATGACTGATTTGCTCCAAATTAAGCAAACGTACTGCCTTGTTCCGAAAGCATTACCCTCTTGAATATAGCAACGTTTGTCTTGTTTCCGCCTCAGCTAAACACTATTGACCAGCAATCTTCGAAATCACGCATTCAGCCTAAGTACACAGAAATCAAAGAGGGGCTAGGGTGCCACAGCATGAGCATATAATGTTTGGAACTTGAGAAGGATTTGAGTCAAGCAGTGGCTGTATTTAGATACTATCTCATGCCCACCGATACTCAAAGTACTACATCCAGTCACTCGATATGCTCCTCTGGAGACGTAGCAACCAATCCAATCCATCACGTTCAATAATCATTTGAAGACTACAGAAGAAATACAAGGTCAGCTCGTTCTCTTTGGTCTATGTTTTCTTAATTATGCAGTACATACCATTTAATTCTTTGATACACCATTCTGGAAATAGCACTTCCTCACTGAGCTCCGCCATCGTCTGATCTAGGATATCCTCGAGCGCGCTTTCGATTGTGAATCTTTCGCCGCTGCTTCGCAGAAAGACCTCAGGTTCCTTAGTGCTCGAAAACCTAGCAACACCAGCTCCATAAAGAAACTGACCTGACTGCTTTTCAACACGCTTAACCAGGAACAGCCTGGCTTTGTTGGAGGCATAGAGAGCCTTGATGTTCACTGTTCTGTTCGTGACTGTGTGGTGCTCTTGTTATTTTGTTAGGGCATACTCTCGATCAATTCTTTCAATTCGCCGACTGTCAGTTGACTTGGTTCGACTTCGAATGATCCGGATGACCCGGATGATTCAGATGATGGCATGTTGAGTCTTGGTTGAGATGGAGTTGTGAGGTTATCAAAATGACTATGACCGCTGTTGGTCGAGATCCAAGATGGCGTTGAGGGTCGATCTGAGTTGAAAATACTGCCATTTATATAGTTATTCAACAAGACTACGTAATGCGAGGTCAAACTACTTTGTAGCAAGTTGTATCTTATCTACCGACAGATTGCTAACTGTTGTTTACTATCTCTTCGCTTGTTTCGCTACCTGAAAACATCAGGTCCCTCTGCAGCAAGACAAGCATCTTCCACGTAATTGTTAGATTTCCAAGTTCTCGCTTCTTTTTAGGAGTACATATTTAATTGTAGTACAAACAGTAGTAAACTAGCATACTTGGGTATTATGGCTTTTTAGATATGAAAAACTTTGCGTCACCTTCCTGAGGCCTGTGGTGAATACTTGAATATTACATTACCTGATGGATATTAACAGCATTTCAGCAGTATTTGGTGTCTAGCAGTTCTTAACAGAAATATGGCTAGATACTTGCAGGGTCTGTTAGTCTTTATTAGTGAGCAGAAGTGGGGCCACCGCCGACATTTCGGCGGAGCAAGATCTGACGATGACTTACAAAGCCCTCAACATGACATGCTTTGCAATGGATCAACAAATTTGTAATGAGACCACGGAGGAGCCTCTTCTAGTTGTCCTTCAAGACAAATATACAGAGCAACAGGACTCGACTGAAATTTTAATCATCACTCTCTCATCTCACTTCAATCACAACAATCAATACAGTTCCTCCATCATCCATAATTATCCATCATGAACGTTACAATTGTCGGCGCAAATGGCGAGGCCGGTTTGTCCATCATCGATACTCTCTCTTCTTCTCCAAATGAGTTTGTAAGTTGAGATCCCCAAGCCTCAAGACTTCTTATACTCATCTTTACAGAAACTGTCCGCAATTGTGCGACCTGCTTCCATCAACAAACCCGAGATCCAACAGATCAAGAACAAGGGCGTTTCCGTGATCCCTATCAGCCTCGAAAACAACCACGAGGAACTCGTCAAGGCCCTCACCGGTCAAGATGTAGTCATCAGCTGCCTTGTACCTTTCACTACAGGCCCTGAAATTGCTTTAGCAAATGCTTCCAAGGAGGCTGGCATCAAACGATTCCTCCCCAGTGCTTTTGGCCCACCCTGCCCTCCTGAGGGTGTTATGCTTCTTAGGGAGTTTGTAAGTTGCAAATCAAGCTTGTAGTCAATGTTTCTAACGAGTTTGTAGAAAGAGACCATCATCAATCATGTCAAGAAAATCTATCTTTCCTACACAGTCGTTGACGTTGGCATGTGGTATCAGGTCTCTCTCCCATCTCTTCCTTCTGGAAAGATTGACTATGCTCTCAAATTTCCGGCCGCTGTCGTCGCTGAAGATGGTTCTCACGCCACGAGCTTGACAGACCTGAGAGACATTGGAAAATACGTTGCCAAGATCATTGCTGATGAGCGAACCCTGAACAAATATGTCTTTGCTTACAACGAAGTCTGGACTCAGGGGGAAATTCACACTCACTTGGAAAAGGTCAGCGGTGAGAAGATTCCACGCAACTTGGTAAGTCTATCTCTCGTAGGCAGAAATGAAATGTGATGTTAACAAGAGTAGATGCCTGCCAAGGACATTGAGGCCACCATCGCAGACGCCCAGGTCAAGTACGATGCGAGTGACAAGAGTCTTCCCTTCATCTTTGGACTCGCTGCTCCTCAGTATCTCTACTGCGAGTGGTTCCGTCAGGACAATCTTCCCGGGCCCGCCGAGTATCTGGGCTATCTCAGCACCAAGGACCTTTATCCTGAGTTTGAGCCCATCAGTTACGTGGACTATGTGGATGAAGTTATGCATGGCAAGGGAAAGAGCATCTATGCGAACCGTTGAATGTGTTAAAACGGGTTGGAGGTGATCACATCAGGCAACAGTAGAGAAAATGTTTGATTCTAGTGTATTTATCTAGAGTTCCGTTCCTATAAATATATCTTTCTCCTATTCGAGAGCTGCAGTGCACTCAATTTCAACATCAGTTCCCAACGGCAGCTGAAAGACTGCTACACAAGTTCTAGCCTGGGAGACATCAGTGGTTGAGTTGAATCATGCTTGGAACTTGACTTACCGGCTTTGGCTCCCAAGTGAAGAACTCATCGTATGCCTCATTCACAAGAGCAAAGTTTTGCATATTTGTGATGTAAATGTTCATCTTGACAATATTTCTCAGGCTACTACCGGACACTTTGAGGATAGCCTCAAGATTCTTGATAGCTTGTCGCTGTAGTCGTATGGTCAGCCATCACACATTGCACGATCTAACCATCTCAAACGCCTACCGCTCTATCTTTAACAGTTCCCTCTACCAGCTCAAAATGTGTCCCGGGAATGGCTCCGATGTTTCCGGAGCAGTACACCATGCCATTGTGCTTGACGGCCTGTGAGAACTGCGGCAGCGGAGCTGGGGCAGAGTTGGTAGAAACAGCTTCAATCTGAGGGGCCATGACTGTTTTTTGTGATGGAAATGAGATTACTGTTCGCTTACTTGGTGAGATTCCGATTTTTCTATGTATTAGAAATCAAAGCTTGGATGATGCGGGGAGGCTATTATCTCACAAGGTTGACCGCGCCCTACAGAGTACATACAGCTCATGATAAGGGCCGGAGCTTAGATTTGTCCCCGACACAGAGAAAAATAGGAACTCTTGATTTTAACCATATCCACTCTCGTTGATGAGATCAGACTGAAAAATAATTGTAGGCTTTTGCATATCAAACCTCATGAACTCTACGTAACTTTCAATATCTAGCAGACTGGCAAAGTAAGCTCTTCTCTTCTCACATATGGCTGGATCATACACGGGATTTTTGTTGCTTGAATCTCTTATTGCGTCTTTAAATACCTATCTATCAGAAGTTTTGGGGGATGTCCCAGCTATTGCCATCCTAATAAGTCAGCCAGATTTCAGTCTATGGCTGTCACAAGTGTCTAGGTGCTTAAGCTCCCAAGGGAACATAAAGTGTATCAAATTGGGGTATTGTGAATGGTGTACTCTGTGTGTGTTGTGTTCCAAGAGGTCTTTTCCTTTCTTCGACGATGGTGCTGAGGGGATGTGTGTCTTCTTTTCTCTTCAGTGCTTTTTCCTTCTCGCTTTCTTCATTCTTTTCTCTTCTCATTTCGACGTCTTCGAGATTTAGATGTCGATCAGGCTGTCAAGCCGTAAAAGACATCGTACTCAAGCGACAACCAAGCCATAACTCTAACCCGAGCGTCATCGTCATAATTACCATCATGCAGTTCCCCTTTGTTAAAGGCATCGTTCAAATACAACAGTGCCATTTTCTCCCATCGAAGTTCAGACCCTGTCGCACAACCAGAACTGTCGCACCAGAGTATGTGTTTCATTTCTTCGTCCAGGAGAGGGTTTCGTTTGAGCCGTGAGTCGCACTCCTCATCCTGGTTGTAGTTGAGATTGAAAAGCCACAAGGGGTGGAGGAAGGTTTCCATGACAATGTTTCTTTTGATATTGAGATCTACAATTGTTTTTCCGCCCGGCTTTGCTTTCGTCGATCTTCTGGCTCCGACTTGCCTCAGACTTAGGTGATACTCTGCGCCGCAAATTTGGCAGATTGCGTTGGTAACAGGGCTAAATGGCGTGCATTCCTCGAGCCCTGTCTCTGATCGTGGGAAGCATGAACACTTGGATGGATCGGAGGCCATACACGCTTCGAGGATCTCGCTAGAGAAATGCATGCATAGGGCTTTTGCGTCGCTCACGGTGTGTGAACCATTTTTTAGCTGCCAAATGGTTTCTTCCGTATGTTGGTCTGAGTATCCATCAAGAGCGACAAGACGAATAGTTGCTGTGAGTATGAAATGCAGGCGACGCTTCATGGGGCCATCGTCCAAAGCTGAAGCTGACGAGATGCCGAGAAAGCCTCTGGGAGCAGAACCCATGCTAGAGTGGGAATCTGAAGGGGATAATTTGTGGCTCAAATCCTCGCACGTGGTCCATCTTTGCTTTCCACCGACATTGGACAGAGTGACCATATCAGGGCCGGCAAAAGACTCATGCGAGCAGAGCGGGAAATTTCCCATTCGACCCAAGCACTGCGTATATCGTTTCCCTTTCTCCTCGGGGGGAAAGAACAGCGCAGGATGACTGGCTTTACATCCATGACAGTACTGCAGCTCGTAGAGCTTTTGCATCGTTTCTTGTAGCTTGCCCGAATCGCGGTGGTTGTTACATTCTTGGCAAAGAGTTCTGCGAGCAAAGATGTCCCGAATGACCTTTCGTTGTTGGTAGCCATTCTCGTTGATACAGTAGCTCTCTGGCCCATCTCGAAACTCTAGGTTGAATGTCTTGAATGTATCTCGCTTTGACAGCTGACGGAACTTTTGACAGGTCTTCTGGAGGATATACAAGCTGCTATGTGGAAGCAGCAGCATGATCACGATTATCAATTCTGGGGAGAGCCTCTGTAGGGTTGTTTGGGCCTGATATTGCTGCTGTTGGTCGAGCCTCGTATCATTGTAGGTCATCTGCAGGCAATTAGTATGGGGAAAATACCGTAGTCGACAGTGCACTTTACGTCTTTTTCATTTTCTCTGCCAGGGATGTTGACTTGACGATGTTGAGTGATCATGTTGCTCATGGGTTCGGTTTCATCGTCACGAACCGCAACCTGCTGATCGCTGGTGTCGAGAATGGTTTCTTGGGCATCAAAATAAATCTCGGATCCGGAAGAGCTATCAGACTCTTGATCAGACAGCCACGTGCTAGAGTCGTAATCACTGCTAGCGGGCGGCGTTTGTTCTTGATGGTGAATGGCTGTCTCTTTGTCGACACCTAGCTCCTCAGAGCCCTCACGAACACCATCTTGGACATGTTGGTCTACCACGGGAGTTGTAGCAGGTTCGTCTTTGACGCGATCGTCCTTTCTGAATGAACTTTTGATGGACCGGACCATCTTTTTGACCTTTGGTCGCGAGAGTGAGAGCGAGAGCCTCTGCTTGGACGAAGGCATCGTGGATGAGCGGTGGTCGATGATCCCCCTCAACAGTCAAAAGAAGGATGGAAGAGGCAGAATCGCTCTGTGGGTACAGAGACTGACAAAACATTTTATCTTAAGTTTGTGTTAAATTCCTTTGTAGTTTAGGCAGAAGCTGCCTTGTGAAACTCTGTTCAGCTTCCTGCAGTGTCAGTCAGTGTCGGCCACTGTCAGGTCCAAGATCTCGAGCGATTTCTACTATAACACTCAAAGGCAAACGGAGCCTTGCTTTGGAGCCTATCAGCTCAAACTCACGTAGATAATGGTGCATATATGCATGTCACCATGGCTGTAGCTCTAATAGCCATGTCCCTTTAGAAGCTGCGTAATTTCCAATGCTGCTATCAGGTTTAAACAATAGCTTTTATGCTTGGTTTCTTCACTCTGTGTTAAATGTGATTGGGGCAAACGATACTGCAATGCCAGCTCAGAAGTATGATAAGACTACCCTGCAAGAATGTAGGTGCTACAAGGACTACAAAAGCATAAATGCATCACATAACAAGACAGCCTTCCTGTGAAGAGCTAGAGCAATGTAGCTTTACGCTGGTCACGATGATCATTCCGATGGACTTCTTAGAAGGCGAGTAGCGTCTTCTAGCCGTTTAAGCATGCTTTTAGACAACACTCCTTCAAGGGCGGCGGCGGCTAGATAACCGCATTCCTTTGCATCGAAACGATTGGTAGCTCACGAAGCAGTTCAAAGTGTATTGATGAGAGAGACATTATGTACATTATGTCGGCCAATGAAGTAGGGTATGTCACTTGCGATTTATGCAGTTGCATCCAATATTCATATTTCATCCAATATCAAGATGAAAAGAAGCAATAAATCATCTCACAGTCTCAAACAGCCCGTGCAAAGTGCTCAGATTAGCAGGACACGGCCTAGACAGGACCAAACAATGGTCTCTACCTTTGGCGGGGCCACCCGCTTCGCTATTGACTGGACAACCCAAAAGACCAGAAGTTGAGTGAGACAGGTGATTTGAGGCTGGAACAAGTGGCAAACCAGACAATAGGAGTCCAGGACCTCCCTGCCTCCTCACCCGTTGTTTCAGCCAAATATTAGTATCTCTTAGACAGATCTCAGCCACTTTCTGTGAAATGCCGCTATGAAACCCGCCATGAAACGTTGGATCTCTGGAAAGACGGTACTATTGCTGTAACGGAGCGGCTGACGAGCCAAGATGAGGGTGGCTTGATGGTAATTTCGCGTATGGGGGGTATTTTTGGCGACATTGGCATGAGTCAAGCGATGCTGACTTTTTGGCTGACGTCTTCGATGGAGTATCCATAAACTGGAGCTGATTGCAAGCGAGCGAGGGGATTTACAACCAGGATGATCTGATCCTATTCCCTCCTTCAAATTGTTTGTGATAAGGAAAGTAGGGGTGCAGATCTCATGGCAGCCTTGCAGAGAGTGAGGGTGAGAGTCTCGGTTCAGCTTTAATTAGATCGGATGTGTTTAGATGCCCTCGGCTTCCGCGACAAGCCACAGCACGATCTCTTTTAATTAAAGCTGACATAGGAGATTAAGTGTCTAAGACAAGCTTACAATGCCATTGATACAGAGACAGACCATCGACGCAAGGGGAAACGGAACCGCCGCCGTAGCCGTGCCATACGAAAACTGTCAAGGCCAGGCAAGCATTGCGTGCAATTTCCTCTTACGAACGGCACAACCAACAACGGATGAACTGATTTTGCTGACACTAGGGTCATGATTTGCTCTGGTAAAATGCAAAATTTAGCACGCAGAATGCAAGGGGCAGGGGGTTCGAGTTGTCACTAGACAGGGGGTAATCTATTTCGATGTCTTAATTGGTTGAAGCTTAAAAAAACTTGATGAGATAAGACTTTTTCCGCTCTGGAGACCAAAAACCAAGGAACAGCAAAAAGGGACAAATCAACTCACGCTAAAAGATGACGACCTCTTGTGATTGGGGCAGTTGGGCCAGAGTGTGATAGAGGCTGCAGGACACCGCATTAGCCTGATGCTAACTGCAGGGGCCGTTGTTGGTGATTGGAGATGAAAAGCGTGAGAGAGAAAAACCGGCTTTTTTTTAAGAGGTGGAGGAGGGAAAAAAGAGGAGATTTGAGTGACTAAAAAGTGAGTAAACAAAGTTCCCCGGACTACGGAGCTAGGTGCTGTGTGGGTGCTAGCGCAGGTACCCAGCTCACCCAAGACTGCTAACAAGCCCGGCTAAATCGGCCCCTCTTAATCGGATCATCCACTGAACAGACAACAAAACAGTTGATAGCTGTGCTGTGCTGTGCTGTGCTGTGCTGTGCTGTTGCAGCTGCCACCGTTGCAACGGATGAGTATAGAGTTTACCCTACCGATAGATAGAGTCACTCGCTGCAACTGTGACAACTGTCGATCACAACAAAGAGACCCTGCATTGCAACAGCACACTCGCACTCGCACTCACACTCACAGCCAGGCCAATCACTTCTGCCTACCCCGGACATTTCCTTATCATGAGGTTTCTCACAAGATCCGAATCTGTCATAAAATCTCTCCCCTTACTCTGTACCTCGTATTCCAAGACAAGGGGCCCCTGTACCCTGTCTGCACCTCCTCAGCCCAGCGAGTCTGGCTAGTGCAAGGTACAGTATGGGTAAGAAGTAAGATGGCTTCAATGATATCATGATTGGACGAGCTACGTCTTGGAGCGGTAAAAAGAGGGTAGGGAGGTAAAAAATTGCCTCGTCTAGCGTGAGGCCGTGAGCGTGGGCCCATCTCGATGTGTATACTGTAGTAGTGTACGTACATACAAGGTTAAATGGACTTTCAGAATGTGGTTAGGCTAGACTAGACTAAACTAGACGCCTTTTGAGTTTGTGTGTGTCTGTGTCTCTGGGACCTGGGTTTCCGTATCTATCAGCCCAGTTTGGTCGGTTTGGCTCAGGTTTTGTCTTGGTGTTGAGGTCCAAAGATAAATACCCTCACTCTCTTCCACCATTTCCCTTACTTCTTTCTCCTTCCTCCCAACAACTACACTCGCTTCAGTCGTTACACTCTCGCTCAAAGCTTAATCTCAATCTTGCTTTTCTGCACTTCACTCGTTTTTACAAGTCAGAACTTAAATCAAAAACCTCCCCAAATCCTTCAAAATGGTTGCTATCAAGATTGCTGCTGCTGGCCTCCTCATCGGAGCTGCCACCGCTTCTCCCTACTACTCCCCTCCCTCCAACGGCACTCACTACACCACCGAGGTTGTCACCGCCATCACAACCTACTGCCCTGGTGCTACCACTCTCACCTACGGTGACAAGACCTACACCGTCACCTCTGAGACCACCTTGACCATCACCGACTGCCCTTGCACACTCAGCTACCCCGTCAAGCCTACCAAGCCCGTTGTCCCTCACCCCGTCTACACCACTGAGGTCATCACCGCCGTGACTACTTACTGCCCTGAGCCCACCACTCTGACCTACGGTAACAAGACCGTTACTGTCACCGCTCCCGGCACCGTCACCGTCACCGACTGCCACTTCACCACCACCCACCCTGCTTCCGAGCAGCCTTACCCCATGCCCACTCCTGGCAAGCCTGGTAAGCCCGGTTACACCGCTCCCGCTGTCCCCGGCAAGCCTACCACCGCTGCCCCCGCCCCCGT
>LTDI01001178.1:0-23972 GCA_001654545.1 Fusarium agapanthi
CCATTACACTCAGTAGTCAATGCATTGTCTTTTCTAACACAAGAACTATCTTTTCTAAAACATAGAGTTCTTCGATGTCAAGTTCTGTCCTTACCAGCCGCTCGATGCACAACCGGTCTTTGCCGCTATCAGCAAAAAGCATGTAAGTCTGCCCTCAGCTTGTTCAACTCTGACGGAATGAGTTCTCACACGTGCCTAGGTGGTTATCTGCACCCTATCTCAAACAGCTGACAACAACCCATGCGAGGTCCTCTCGGTGATCAGAGATGATGATGTAGGTATTGCTTGATGTACTCTACCTGCCCTTTGCGGTTCGATAACATTGTCTAGGAGGAGGCTTCCGCATGCTGTTGTACTTGGACAAAAGATCCTGTAACAGGCGCCCCCTACCTATGCATTGGTGGAGTCGATGCCAAAGTCAAGATCTATGATGTTGTGAACGGGAAACTATACAGGGTATCCTCTATTCCAAAGAAATGCTGTGCAATGGCAGTCGCTGACTCTTTCTTGCTTGATTCTAGTGCCTGACTGGCCATGGAGGTGTTAGTTCATCAGCTCCAATTCATCACGCCTTGACACAAAAACTCATTTGAAGCAGGATGTCAATGATCTAGCAACTTCGCCTGCAAACCCGTCTATTATCGCCTCCGCTTCTGGTGACACGAGTATTCGTGTCTGGAGTCTTGACCCAGTTCACGCAAACCGGCCCTGCTTGGTTATCCTTGCCGGTGAAGGCCATTCATGGGATCTTCTGAGCTTGGTGAGACTTTTTACTAATTTCATCATCGTCCTCCTCCTGAATGCTGACAATTGCTGATAGGCTTTCCATGACACTGGCCGGTACATTCTGTCTGCTGGACATGACCAGATTATCAACTTGGTAACTATGCTTCAACGAGCTTCAGGCGGACTTTTCTAATTCATCAAAGTGGACGCTCC
Source organism: Fusarium agapanthi (assembly GCA_001654545.1). Classification (NCBI taxonomy): domain Eukaryota; kingdom Fungi; phylum Ascomycota; class Sordariomycetes; order Hypocreales; family Nectriaceae; genus Fusarium; species Fusarium agapanthi. The sequence continues at coordinate 940 of LTDI01001178.1, forward strand.
CAGATCTCCCCACGGAGGCCATCACAACCCCTGTCCGTATCCATTACCCTCACTTTTCGACCTCAGCAGTCCACAGTGGTATCATTGATTGGTAGGCTCTGTGTTCATATCTGGTGATCTGCATGCTAACACGGTATAGCGTGGCCTTCTACGGTGACTATATCCTATCCAGGGCATGCCATGACAATGTTATCTCACTTTGGAGAATAGAGGGTTTCTCTTCTGCAAATCCCCCCCCTCCCCAGAGCATGGCACCGACAGCTCAGACAACCGTTCCAACCAATTACGATGAGGCGAGCCGTCTCACTCGTTCAGCGTTTGTTCCAACGATGTCTCCCCAGTGCCCTTCTCAGTATACCATGCTCCTCCAGTTCCATACCCCTAACTGTGGCCCGCAGTTCTTCATGCGTTTCAAGCTACATTTTGTGCCGGACCAGCATCCAGTTTTAGCGTTTTGCAATGCAGGTGGGAACGTTTTCTTCTGGGATTTTGAACGTTTGCTAGCGTACCGAGAGTTCATGGAAGTGCTCAAGGACCCCAACAGGGACAGGAGTAAACCAGTTCCCCATCCAAGTTGGATGCGGCTTGTGAAGGGTCGAACCCCCAAGACGGACTCTAATAAAGGCCGGAGCGGAGGGGCCGACAAGGACATTCCGAGCGCCTTCCGAGCAGACGCAATCAGGCTGAGCGAAGAGATTGGTGATTATAACGCAGAGACCTTAGAGACATGGGCGTCGAGGTACAGCCAAGAGGATCCCCATGAGCCATTGAAGGCACATAAGACGGAGTCTTCATCTGCCAATTTTGTGGGTCGACAAGCAGCTTGGAGTCCCGGAGGAGAGTGGTGTGTCGTGGTGGGAAGCTCGAATCAGGCGTTGATCCTCCAACGCTGGGCCAACAAAGGGTCAACATCAAGAGCATCTGCCTCCGCGTCCGCCTCTGTGTCTGTGTCTGCCCCTCCGTCCGCTCCCCCATCTGCCCCTATCCAAAACGGTACAAGTTAGTATGACAGCCGAAGGATGCGTTGATCATCAACAAGACTAGAGACCCCTAATCGGTAGACTTGAGTATAATGGAATAGAAGTATCTCCCTCGACATCACCTGAAGGGTTCAAAGCTTTCCATGCAGCTTTGTCCAACTCGCCTCCATATGTGATTATCCTCTCCAGATGATTTCTGGCACTCTGTTGTTCCATTAGTCTTGCTTTCTGCCCTGCTTCAGCCTGATACTGCGAGACGGGGCTAATGGGAAGGACTAGATCTGCCATGTAAAAAGAGGCCATGGCGCGTAATCGAAGATAATGTTGATTCCTTGAGTAAGGCATATCCTGCATCAGTACATCCATCCTCTTCGTGATATCCTTCATGATGGATAATGCCTGGACTCGCAGCTCGTCCTTCTTGTGAAGTTTCCTCGCTTCAACGCTGTCTGTTTCGTCACTTGCGGTGCTTTCATCATTGCCGAAAGACTCTCGGCGAGAATCTTCATCAATCTCGCTATCCAGCCGATCCAGGGCCAGTATATGTTCGGTATGCGTATTGTAGATTTCGCAGCTAAACTGAGCAATCCAGAAATCCAAGGCCGAGACGACCTTTGGGGTCTTGTAGTCGTAGGGATGCTGCTGGATCAAGGCATCGAAATAGGCTTTGGCCTTGCTCATATTAGCAGCCCGGCCCCATCTCTTGGTAGGTTTTGGCTGATTCTCATGTGAGCCTTCATCTTGCTGTGAAGTCTCTTCACCTTCACGCATGAGAATTTCTGCACCTATGGCCCAGAGATCATGATGTCGAATATCGATAGGGAGACCAGAAGGACGCAGGTGCAGAATAAGGCCATACGCACGAGATGCCTTAACTATCTCCCCTCGATCAAGAAAGTAGTGAATAGACTGCAAGAGGACATCAAAATGACCACCCCGTTTACGACTTGTGTATTTCTTAGGCTTTGGGCGCGCTGCTTCGTCTCCTTCCGTTTCCGGGTCTTCATCACTCTCAGCTTCAATAGAAAAGGCTTCATTTGATGAGATACCGCGATGCGGAAAGTCGCGTATGCGCTGTGAAGGATTCTCATCCGTTTCTGAGAGGCCGGCGATAGCGAACTGGGCAACTACACCAGGAGAATGGCTGAGAGGGTTGATGGAGCTTTGGGCCATTGAGCTTGGAAAATCCTCATCTGTTGTTTCCGGCCGTTTGCGTTTGTTTGATCTTATTTGTTGTGAGAATGATGGCGGATTGAGTAAGGAGGAGTCCATTTTGCGGTGGAATTGTGAGTGACGCTGAGGTTGATGCTGGTTGATGTGAGAGATCTTGAAAGTCTTAGCAGGTAGGGTAGTTATTTAAGGCACAAGGCCCCACTGATGTAGCTCATATCGTTACTTCGAATTGTAGACAGACAAACACTTTGGCTGCAACTGTCTTCATACCTAACCATGAACAAGCAGGAAGAAAACTGAATGCACCTCAGCTTGGTGAAGGCGAAGCACGTTAAAATACTGTTAGAAGTTCATGTCATGACTTCACATCCCAGTCCATCAGTAAAGCTTTAAGGTTCATTTCTATTGACCCAATCACAAAGCCCAGCATCATCATCCTATGTATATAAATCCCCTCCACTTTTACAATTGCTTCATCTTCCGCTGCTGGCTCTGTTTAGGTTCGGTCAAAGTAAGTCCACTGACCAGGGGCGGGCTTCTCCTCGAGATCCTCCCAGCTATAAGCTATTAGTAAGAATTCCAAACTGTTGATATAATCGTCGCAACTTACACCTTGGTCTTCTCCATGGTCTCAACTAGCTTAAGCTCGCCCTCGGCGACTTGAATAACTTCCTCGATAAGACCAGCTCCAATCTTCTGCTCGAGCTCGTGGACCCTGTCGTGCGAATTAGCCTGCCTGTCATAGTTCTAGTTATAAATGTCCAGAGATAACGTACTGGTCGGCAGTCATCTGAGGCTCATCCTCCCATTCAATCTTCTCATGATCCTCGAGAGGCTTGCGCTCTGCCCAGGTAACCTGGTCCTCTCGCTCCTTTTGTGTTCGAATTCCCTCGTACTCAGGGCCCTCATCCTCCTCGCCATTCCACTCCTCGACTCGGATATCGCCCGCCTCGTGCTTTCGGCCCACCACAAAGATCTTGTCGCCGAGCTTAACAGTATGAGCTTCGCTGCCGTCAACGCGGCCGCTGGCCACTCGGAACTGAGAGGAATTCTTGCTGACGAGCTCCTTGGCGCGAACCGCCCACTCGCTGTAACCTGGGGGGATCATCTGCTCGACGAGGGACATACGGTGCTTGGTGACAGCCTCAACGGATTGACGGTACATGGAGGTCTCGGGGATGCTCTGGAGCTTGCTGAGGGTTGTGCCGTACAGGTAGAGGAGGGTCGATCGGGGCGTGGCATGAGTCCAGAGACCAGTGAGACCGGTGGGAGTACCGGCTTCTAGGTAGTGCGCAAACACACGAGTTGTTGGCCTCATCCTGGCGAGGTCAATTGCAATTGCTTCGTCGTGACTTAGTTGACGGAATGGTCAGAGGAATTTGAATTGACCTCATTGGACTATAGACTAAACGTCCCCAGCATTGACGTCTCAGAATGCACGTGTGTGCTCACGTGACTCTTCAAGCCATGACGAGTTAATGCCAGGTCATAGAATATGTAGTTGTAGGTAGGTATTCACCACGGTCAGGGAAATCTCGAGAGTTCGCATTGACAACATGTCGCAGTGTTGCATGTCAGCTATGGATCGAGATCATGCAGGTTTAGCTAATATCGTTGAATCCATTCACACCACATCACCAAGTCTCTACATCTTGGAGCTAGCAAATAGACTCATAAAGTCCGTTGCAAGGATGAAGAAGAAAAGAAGCCCTCGAATCTTGAGTTGGTTGATATCTCAATACCTGAATCAAGACAATATCTTATACCTTCCAGACATATAACTTGGATCTTGACGTAAGAAAATTGAAAAAGAAACACAGCACGCGTTTGCGTTCGCTCATATCATGGACGTAAAGTCCGACTCGGCGTTTGCATGCGCGTGTTTGAGCGACACATAGTTGAAACACACATCCCTTTATCACTAATTTAGGAAGACTCCTCGCGGCTCTTTCGGTAAGTGGCCTATAACACAACATGTCAGCCCCTTTCTACGTGTCTATGCTCAAAACCCAGAGGCACGACGCACTTCTTGCTCAGACTGGAGGCCCTCGATAACGGGGGCGAGCTCGGTGAGAATCTCGTATGCCTTCTTGTGGTACTCAATCTGGGCGGAGACAAGTTCGGCAAGGTTGCGCAGGGGCTCAGGTGTGTCAAGAACCTGATTTGGTCAATACAATCATGCTGGATGATTAACTGTTTCGTGAGTAAACTCACATTCTTCATGACGCCAACGGCCTCCTCGGTCTGAGTGACAAACTCGTCCTCGGCCTTCTCGATTTCCTCCTGAGCCTCAGGGCTCAACTCTTGCTCCTCATGGGGCTGGTCGCCATGGGCATGGCCGCCCAACTTGAAAGTGGTACCCTTGGCATGAGCCTTGACGGCGTCCAGAGAGAGGCGAGAGTTCTCAACATTCTTGCGGGCGCGGGTAGCGAAAGTCAAGTTGGTGTTGAGGGTAGTGTTCCAACCAGCGAGAAAACGGCTCTGGATCTGGGCATCCTGGGCAAGACGAGCCTCACCAACACGCTCGCTAGCAAGCGCATACTTCTCCAGGGCGGTTGCGAGGGGGTCCTCTCCGGCGCCGGTGTGGTGCTGGTGGAGGAGCTGGCTGCTAGCCAAACTGGCACGAGCGACAGCATGGCTGAATGTCTTAGGTTGAGGCTTGGCGGCGGGAGGAGCGACGAGGGCAGCCTGGGCTTCGGCGGGAGAGGTAGCAGACGAGAGGAGGCTGACCTTTTCGCTGACGGTGCGACCAAGATCCTGGAAAGTCTCCTTGATGTTAGGGGGGTAGTCGTAGGCCTCGTTAGAGTACTGGGAGCTACAAAAAGCATGTTAGATCACCAACACCCCTGGCATGTGATGGCGCAGGCAGATATCTGGTGGACTCACGTCACAGCAAGCATCTTCTGGTGGGCTTGCTTGAGGGCATCGACGCGCTTCTCGAGGTCGATGTAGTCAGGAGGGAGTTGGGTCTATAGGCCACATGTAAGAATACCAGCTGCGCGATAGAGTGCAAAACGGCTCAACCCACCTTGTCCTCAGTTTGACCGAACTGCTCCTTGGTGTACTGGAAGGTGCGCGACGCAAAGGGGGTGATAGAAGCCCCAAGGTTGCTGTTTGAACATGGTGAGCCTGAGTTTCGATCACGGCCAGCACTTGGAGGAACAAGATTGCGCAACTGTGCTATCTTGTTAATTCCAGGGGAGCACATACGAGAGGCCCTTTCCAAGGTTGGTTCCAAAGTTTCCGAAATCCATTGTGTCGGTTTGTCCGGGATAATTGAGTATTCGATCGATTGGTTGATGCGAGGTCGATTGGAGATTTGGAGAAGTGAGAAGGGGATGTTATGTTGCGTCAGCGTAGATTGAGGCAGAAGTAAGGTAGGTAAGGCAAGGTGAGGGTTAGGTATCTAGTTAGGTTAGTAGGTCTGGTTAGAGATATGGGAACGCTGTCACAAGAGAAACCCCCACAACAGCAGCCCAGATACTGTAGCTGACTGGAGCCTTGAGTTTTTCCCTTTTCCAGGGGCTCGAGGGGCTTACAGGCTCGCCACTTCACAGGCTGGGCCCGCCAAGGCGAGTGCAGATCTCGAAAGGTGGCCCTAGCAAGGCAGGTGGGTAGCAAAAAAAATAGGGATTCCTTATGCACCGAGAGAGTAAGCGACATAAAGACTTAGTCACTTACCTGGGATTCTCTCCTATCTAGCTGGTCATTTATTTCTGATCAGTCATATAGAAATCCCGGTTTTTTTGCAACCCACCTGGTAAGCTAGGTAGTAAGGTGCCCGATGCAAAGCTCCCTAATAATCAGCCACAACTTAAGGGTAGCTCAGATCAGCCGCTACCGCAAGAAACCAATAGCTTTCTACCTACTCCGTACTCCGTACAAAGATAAGCCGCTTTGATGACGAGTCCTCTTGACGAGTCCCTTTTGCAGAGTGTTTTACACAACAAATCTGAAGCAGAAACCCACAAGTGAGAGGGTCTCTATCGATCAATTGATATTTGTACTGGGATAAATTATAGATCCGATGTTCTTTTAAACACCGTAAACATTGCTCTCGTCGAAATACTTGTTCCGCCTCTTCCTCTTTGAATCGCATGAAAGCTCTATACTTCCATCAATCAATCCAAAATGTGTTTATTGTCAGCCCAAGAAGGTTCGACTCCCCTGCATACCGACTCATAATCTCGCAACATAGGACTTTGGTTGTCCAAATTGGGTGTTGTCCAGAACATAGTCCAGTTGCACCCAGACAACTTACTGGTACCCAAAGATCGCTCAAAATACCATTTGTTCACCGGGTTATCCTTCCGACTTCTCCACGATACACCATCGGGGAGACAGCCTCGCACCATGGCGTTGAAAACAATATCAGCGCAACCACCACTGCCCTGGCTCTTCCTCAGGACGGCGAATTTGTCTAGATACGGAACGTAACGGCCTTGCTCGTACGCGGTCTGGTCGTCCAAACCTTCGGGTTTCTCCCACGTCAAGATGGCACCGCCTTCGTATTCTCCAGCAATGATTACTCCGGCCAGATTCTCGTTGACTCTATTGAGATAGTCATCCACATCCAATTTTCTGCCAAATGAGTCCTCGATGAGATGGACCAGTCGAGGGAGGTCGATGCACTTATCGGTCAAGCGGAGTCTCGGACTTCCAGGCTTGGGCGGAACCCATGGATTCTCCCGGGGGTGAGGGAATACTCGAAGAGGCATACCCTTTTTAAGTAGAGTCGAGCCTCCAGATGCCCTCACCGTGGGTTCCCTACCGGAATTCGTTGGTGCGCGCGCCATCGGGAGGGACGACGAGAAGACGGGCTTGTCTGTGAGAAGGTTGTGCAGTAGTGGGTTTTTCTTCCTCCGAGTTGTTACTATACCACCGATTCCAAAGAGAGAATCAGACCCGGTAGCTTCGTTGGGCTCAAATGACGTTTTCATAAGATTGGCCGCAGCATCAGGTGTAGTAATGAGAGCAGATGAAGTATGTGGTAGCATCGCCAAGGCATCTTTAGCAAGGGCCAAATTCGCGGCATGTGCAGTGATCGAGGCGCGGAGATCCTTGTCGTCTGCTAGGGGGGATCCGTCAGGGCCCATGAGTTCTTTAAGAATCGGTTCATATTCTTGTTCCAAGTTAATGAACCGATGGGATGCACCAGGCCGGCCCGTCATTGGTGTTGCCCCAAGTGGATCAAGAAGAATGATTCTCTCTACGAGAGCAATGGGTTTTGGGGGGGCGGCATCGGTCTCAGCAGATGTGTCAGTAGTATTAGATTGCACGCCTGTAAAGTACTTAGTTAGAGCTAGTAGGATTTGATTCGAGTCGGCAGGCTGGGGCGGACGGGTTTCATCGCGGCTGACCACAGAAGGGATAACCGGCATCATGCGGTGGTGCAGGATGTGATTGATAAAGGCAGGATCGTCAAGTCGGATATCAGTCGTCTGTGATTTGCCCTTCTGTCCAACGGGTTCCGAGCACACAAACGCATGCTCCACCACACGAGCGCCATGTTCTCCGAAGCTGTCGATGGCTTCACAGAGGCGGAAAGCCTGGTCTTGGAAAGTCATGCGAGATTCATCAATGCCACAGTCAATGACTACGACGCTCAAGAGCCCGAGCTTGCGCAACTGAGAGAGCGTATTTGCTACTCCCGCTAGAGTTGTGGCATCGATCTCTTGTGGGACACGAAGCTTCATAATAGCAACATGCGGAGGCGCCATGTCCAGCGGTTCCGTTTCCGGCTGCGGATCACCCTGGACGAACAGAGGTGCATCAGTGAGAGACTTTGGATTCTTGCTGGTGTACTTCTGAAGATATCCTTTGGCATCTCGTTTGGTAGCCGACACCTCCAAGACGGAGACAATGAAGTCCTGGCAACAATTAGATCAGTCGCGCAGTGAATAAGTACTAAGTTTTAGGTGGCATACTCTGTCAATGGCCTTTTTCTTGGCAAGTGCTGTAGAAGCTGCCGACATGCGACGAGTGGCACTTTTGCCGAGACATGGCAAAGAGATGTTGTTGCCAGATTGTGAAGCAAAGCTGCGATATCGGGATCGAACCGGTGTCGCAATGCTATGTGAAGATGTTATGAGGCGTGAGTCCGTAGATGTTGCACAGTGGCCACATCGAGGTGCCTGTTTCAATACGCGGGGCCAGCTCATGATGTCCGGCAGTGATGTCTTCGTGCCTGGCTCTTGGCAGGCCGGTACAGAATAAGGTAATAAAAGAACTTTGAATGAGTCTTTGTCTTAAACCAAACACCTCCCCCGAATGACCTGCGATCTAATATAATATATGCGGCCGTAGGGGGAGAAAGCTCAATGTTAGCTGCAGAGCATCGCTGGGCAGGGAACCCCAAATGGGGGAAAGATGCAAGAGAGTAGTCGTGACAATGCTCTGCTTTCTCGTGAGTCAAAATTCAACAAGACGAATGGAACCGGCACTTAAGTTATCAGATGCCCGGGTAGTGGAGGTATAACGACTTTTTTTTTGGTTGGCGGCATGAGGGCGATAAGCTGATAAGCCCCAGATTCCATGCCGATATCGCTCAAGATGACGATGTCATTCCATGTGACAATGGAAGAGACTGAAGACTTGGACCTATAACTATAAGTAAGGTACACACAATAGTAGTAGTAATGAGTAATAAAACGGAGGTTACCTCTTATGTTGCCTCGTTTTTACGATTACATTGTTCTATTCTACCAACGAGGCTAGTGTCTGCTTCGGTCTGAAGGGGAAGAATGTTCTTGAGAAAAGACACTCCAATACCACCGCATGCAAAAAAGCTCGCCAAATATATATATCTCAATCATGCTCTACAGCCTGGAAATAGATCTCACCCTGTCACATGTAGGTACGGCAGAGGCTGATATTGAGCCTATTAAAACTCATGTTTCATTCGCAAAAGGAATAAACGGCGTTTTGATGCCGAGTTTCAACTTTCAACGTACTAAAGCCACAATATTGGACGGTCTGCCATTAGCGCGAACTGATAGCATTCCAATAGTCTGAATCAGAGCCGACATATCCGGTTCAACTCGAGACCTTCCCTACCTGTAAGACTTGCAATCCTTTGACTACAACATGCTATTTGATGGTTATATATTGCTGTAAAAATCAGCACGACTACGAGGTTTTTCACTCCAGATATGCATAAAGAAAACCATGTTGCTAGAGCACTGGCCAATATAACAATATAGGCAGTTGTTAGTTGATGAATGGATGAGAATGGCAAGAAAACGATGTGATGGTTGCATTGGCAAAGGCTGCAACAGCAAGTCAGAGGCCATTTTCAACGCCATGTTTTCAAGGGTCCAGGGCGAGACCCCAGCTCAGTCATGAGATAAGGCTGACTGAGGTAGAAAGAGGGAAATATGTATGGGAATGTTATTCTCGTTCTGATATGTTTCCTTTGTTGCATCGAACTACGCAAATTATCTCTTTCTACAAACGGTACATCATGATCATTACTTCGATAACCACGGCTGAAGTCCGAGTGGTTCTTCGTGTATACTTCCTCGTTGTCCTTGCCCTGACAGGCTTCTTTGTGCGCAGGGTTCTCCATGGATGCAACAAGCTTCGCATATTGGGTGGAGATAGCATCCTGGCCCCGCGGGCACTCAACTCTCTCGATGGGCTGGACCTTTTACTTGCTCCCCTAAAACTCCGAGCTCTTCCTAGCGGTGCATTTGGCTTCTCCTTCTTACTCTTCTTGTTTGTCCTGGGGAAAGCTGCCGATCTTCTCACGTCCTACCTCGTTGTCAACCACTTGATCCAATCACGCTGCTTGTTCGGCCAGGGCCTTGTCTTTGACGATGGTACAAATCTTCCCATGCCGCCATTCAATGGACGGCCTTTTCAAGTTGTGCAGAATGCACAGCTGTTGGCTGTCAATAATTCATGTCCTTATGGTATCTACAAGAAGCTAAATACCGATTCAAGCTTCTGTCCAGAGAAGAGAGACGTTCTCGGATCTTGGAACTGCAACATCGTCAACGACCAGACACCACAGAGCTGGCCATCTGGAACGAACTCTTCGGGTATCGCTCAAGACATGAATCAGAAAAGACTGATATACGACAATGGCTACGTCGAACAAACCCAGTGGTCCTCCGGATTCGCTAACCATCTCGTTATCTGGAGCACGTCTGCAACTCTCGACAGTGACGGGTCTTTGTGGTCTGTTAAAGCAGCAGTCGAAACAACATACAAGTCAGAGGATGATATCCAGCTTACTCCACTAACTTGCTCCATCTCAGCATCAGGTGCAGAGCAGACCATCAAAGGCATGGCATCTGGAACAGCTCTGAAAGAATGGGCTCCAACTTTTCAAGGTTTGATGTACAATGGTTTCAACACCTCCGCCATCCAGGACGTACAAGATGCACTGGCAATACTATTGAATACCATGACTATGATATCCGGTGGAAACAACTACCTTCTCGCTGAGCCAGGAGTAGGCCAAGACAAGACCCAGGGATGTCTTGCGAGAGCGGCGTATGTCCCGACAGTTATGGTGGTCATCTTCCTCGCCGTGGCAGGTCTTGGTATCACGGCATTTGTTGTATGGTGCATAACCTCAATCCGTCTATTCCGATCCCCATCTGAGCTGGAGGCACTCCCTCTGAGCGCTGAAGAGTGGGCAACGTTTGCAGCGAGAGAATACCTCAGTTCTTCGAACAACAATCACGGTGTTGTCGTGGCACCAGTGGAGACATCTGAGTTGAAGAGCTTCAGCGTCGGATTCTCTCAGCCTAATATCGGAAGAATAGGCATGTTCCAGAGAAGACAAGGGAATCTTTTGAATCAGTGAAGTTTTTCGAAGCAATCAAATTCCTTTGAAACATGAATCAACTATATATGTCATTATGTTTACTTCTTTTGTGTTTGTATGACACTGACGGATGCTGGATATCTATACCCCATACAGCTTACACCTCAACTGCATTTCCTAGCAATAAAACCAAACTCCACATCATTCATTATTCCCGCAGACTTGTTAGTTCTCTTACTTCGAATAATTTATAAGCAGATAAAAAACTATTTATTTCTGGCTTGTTCTGCTACATTGTTGCATGTCTAAATAATCGGAGCATACTGAGCAGCAGCTCTGACGTCTTAGGCTATTCACCACGACCTAGCTCAACACGATGGCTCCCACACTACTATGGATTGGACTCGGAAACATGGGGAGGATAAGACTCATCTCGCTGTTTTAGAAAACGAAGAAATGAAATTAAATGGTGACAGGGAATGAGCAAGAACATCGTTGAGAAGGGCAACTTGGATGATCCCCTTCTCTTGTACAACCGTTCATCTCAGAGGGCCACTGACTTCAGTGCCAAGTTTCCGGTCGGCAAGACTGAAGTCGTTGAGTTCCTTGCCGACGGCGTCTCAAGAGCCGATGTCATCTTCTCCTGCATTGCCGACGACGAAGCCGTTCAAGAAACCTTCAGGGCGATGCTTGAGGAAAACGTCAACGGTAAGCTATTCATCGAGAGCTCAACCATCCACCCAGACATCATCAAGACTATTGCAAAGGATGTTGTAGCCAAAGGAGCCGAGTTCGTCGCTGCTCCTGTATTCGGTGCTCCTCAAATGGCTGAAGCTGGTCAGCTCGTTGGTGTTCTTGCTGGACCTGCTGCCAGTGTTGCAAGAGCAAAGCCGTGGTTCAAGGGCGTAACTTCCAGCAAGGAGATTGATCTCTCGGATAAGCCTTACAGCAAAGCCTTGACTCTGAAGGTCCTTGGAAACACATTCATCCTGAACATGGCCGAGCAGCTCGCTGAGGCGCACGTTGTGGCCGAAAAGACAGGTCTGGGCACTGAAGCCATTCATCCGATCGTCGACTCAATCTTCGGTGGGCCTTACACTGCCTATAGCCAGCGTATGCTCACAGGCGACTACTATAACCGTGATGAGCCTCTTTTTGCAGTTGAGCTCGCCCGAAAGGATGCTCGACATGCTATGAGCTTGGCTGAATCTATTGGTGTGAGACTTCGAAATGTTGAGGCTGCTGATGCGCATTTGGCAATGGCTTATGAACATGTGGGCTCATCTGCAGACATGGCTGGAATATACGGGGCTATTCGAAAGGAATCTGGTCTCGAGTACATAGATGGCTTGCATCTAAGCATACCTATGTGAAGCTTTGAATGCCGACAACCTATCAAGAAAGCATTGCATATACAAACACTCTCAACTATTTATCTGCGTACACCTGGTAACAGCATATATACGTCGGCTTGATACTATTTACTTAAGAAGGTATATTTAATCAGTCAGTATTAGATTTCAAGTCGAACGACGAGGTATAGGGTAGGTAACTTGGCGCATTCGCTGACTCAGCCTGGACCTTGCTATTGTGTGTGTGATGCAACCAATCCAGCTAACAAGCGCTCAATCATCAAATACACCAACCTTCAAGCAAGCTCCTGTATCCCGAACTCAACCCAACCTCGTCAATCGCACGCTTTTCCCGATCGATATTCTCCTGCCGGCAGGACCAGACTCGAAACACAACCTCAATCATGGCTCAAGGGTACACAGCGACGCATTCCCTCCCCTTTAAGCGACGCGTGTAAGGTCTAACCAGAACGCAGATATGCCGTCTTCATCGGCCTCGTTGTCATTGCCGCCCTGTGCGTGGCATCGTGGTTCCTTGCTCCCAAGGGCGAAAACCAAGTGTCGGTCCAACCATCCCGTCGATGCGATTCCTCGCAGGCCGCTTGTGACAACACAGCTGACCTTTTCTCCTTCAGACTCTGGCGATCCTCTGCTATCTTGGCCATCGTGAGCTGCTACCTTATGTGGGCGATTACGTTCCTCGCCCAACTTCACCCTCTTATTGCGCCGAGAAAAAGCGGTATCCGAGAAGAGCACCTCCACTAGATATCCATCTATAATACACGCCAAACAAGAGCTGGAAAGATGCCGAGGGCTGTTGTGATGGTACGGTTGTAATTTTACATTGTTGGACTTTTGACACTTGAACTGGTATTGTTTTTTTTATTACATATGGAGTTGGAACGCCTGTTATACCAAACCAAAGACGCATTTTGCAGACCATCATTTCGCTTTGGACAATTCCCGTATGATTACTTGGCTTCAGTGATAAATGTCTACCCAACAGCAAGGCGGCCTGCCCATTCCTTCGCATACATCAATAACGCCCATAGAGCTTTGCCGTCTGCTGCCACGCCACTTTCACCTATCGAGTCAACGTCGGCAAGGCCAGCAGCGAGCAAAACAGCCCGGCCGACCACCCAGCGTGAAGCTGCCCCTGCGATAGCGAGTAGACATGCTATGGCATAGTTGCAATCAAGAAGAATGCGTAGCGCCTCAACATTGTTGGCCACGACGGCCCAGCCAAGTGATCGAGCTGAGGCGGGAACGTCATAATCCCATATCACCATCAGGATGGGAAAAAGCTTCGTGGAGGATGATACTAGGAGAGCTGTAGACACTGAATTGGGCCTTGTGTACTGAGGAAGAATGCCAAGAAGGTTGAGGGGAGAGAAAGTAGACGATGTGAGGAAGCGTATGCTCACATGGAAAGCTGCTGTCGAGAGCGCGCAAAATATGACTTGGGCAAGAGTTAGTTTATGATCAGAGCTGTCTTGGGAGCCATCTTACGGAAGAAGAGATATTGAAGTACAATCGGTTGCTGTGAAAGTTTACCCAAGTTGCTTGCGCCTGGGATGGCATCAGGCACCATCTGCTTCTCTAATCGTGCCCATGTCAGGTACACATCAAAGAGAAGAAGAAGAGTGCCTAGACGGATAACAGAAGGCTAAGAAGTCATCAGTAAGGTACATATTACATACATATGCCGTACTCTGTATTCATCACTTACATCTAAGCGATCATCATCTCGCATCAAGGTATTGTATAGTAAATGCCGATAGACCTACACCTGTCAGGACATGAGAAATCAAAACACGCAGTAAAAGCTCACCTGAGGTTTGATCAGGACTAAATCGATAAAAAGCACGACAAAGTCATGTTCGACATACTTGTCGCAGAAGCGGCCACAGTTACGACACACAGTGAGTCGGATATTGTGTCCGCTGGCCTTGTCCCCTGCGCCAGAATACGCAGTCCAGAGCGTCTTGACAGGATGCCTGCATTCGATGCAGATTGGCATATTGCCGCGTTACTAGATCGCTTATAAGGAATGACGATTAATCTGTAATCCACTCTGTAGCTGGATGTCGTCTGGCTAACACCATATCATGGCCCGGACGGTTATGAACAGTAGCGAGCCGAGTCGTGGTGTTTAAAGTACTACGGCGGTGCGAGCCACGAAATTGACAGGTCCCCGGGAATGACGTGGAGATAAAGGCGCTAACTTGGGACAAATGACAAATGCCACCCCCTGATTTGATACCTACTAAGTTAGAATTCAAGAATATTGAAAATTATTGAATACTACCTACCTAGGTACCTACCTGCCAAGCAGGTGCTCACTGATTGCTTGATTCATTTATCAACAACTAGCATTTTATTTATGATTGATCATGAGTTCGAGATCAATCTAAGTGTGTCTAGATGTATATGATATGTTCAGTCCTAAACTCCATCATAGTTTTAGAAACACCCCAAGTTCTTCAAATTTGTTATAACGTATGCAGTACCAAGTATCCTGAAGAATTGCGAATGCCTCCCAACGCCTCGCAGCTTAAGACTAGTTCCAACATGCAGTCCTCCAACAAACAACGCCCACTTGTCCCTGCCCAGGCATTTCGACATGATTCTCAGCGATGGATCCATCAAGTTCAAGCTCTGTGGCTTCTCAATCGTCTTTATCACCCTTTGCCACCATCCGTCCTCGAACGCCCCCCTCACCTTCGCTTCGGCTACTGCTCTTAATCTGTAGCGACTCTATTAGACTGGTCGGTGGTGCCCCGGAAGGACGTCCATCATCACTGCCGGTATCTGTTAATTCTATTAGATCGCCGTTTCGTTCGGGTCTGCTGCCTTCAGGCATTCCTCGTATCCTATCCAGTTGCGAACTTGGCTTGCGCGACAAGGCACCCCTAAGCCACGTCTCTACAGCCGCAGCCGCTTTGTCCAGTCCGTTGCCCTGCTGTGTCGAGCCGATTTCCTGGCCCTCCCCTGATGTGTTCTCAACTATGCTCGATGATTCTCCTGATTTAAATCCAAAATGGGCCGTTTCTGAGCCCATAATAGACATGGAGGGTATTCCTTCCAAGGTGAGTCCAGGTAAGTGCTTCTTGGTCCATGTAGTAAGATAATCCTTATCCGGACCAGGAGCCCGTGTACTCATACTCATGGAGCCAACACCACCAGGCCGACGCATCCAGGCCGGCAAGGTTTCGCCACCTTCGCTGATCGCACCTCGTCCCGGACTTGACACAACGGTGCCAGAAAGCTGGGGTCGGTGACCGAGGGAGCTCTGGCGACGAGACGAAGTGCCTGCAGATCCAGGAGGGTTACTGTATAGATCAAGGCTCTGCCGTGGCGTCGAAAAGGTCGAAACAGTCCTAATGCTCTTCTTTCGTCGAGGCGGGAAGTAACCCATCGCGTTCCTCGCAACCCGTGCAACCTCGACTGGTTGGGGAACTGAGTCAATTTTTACCCAACGTACATGTGTCCACGGTCTCTCTTCTTCTTCAGAAGGTTGTGTCGCTGACGGCGTTCCATTAATTGGCCGGCTAAAGAAGTCATCATGAACGGCCGATGAGTTCTCTTCCGCTGCAGGTGTTGGCGCAAGTAAGTCAACACTATGGGCGTTGTGCCACGAGGGTGGATCGCATGGCCGTCCTCTCACATCGCAGGCATCAACAGGAATTGTCAGCCATTTGCGCACCTGGATGCTATCTCGTGTCCAGAGTCCATTGGCCT
Source organism: Fusarium agapanthi (assembly GCA_001654545.1). Classification (NCBI taxonomy): domain Eukaryota; kingdom Fungi; phylum Ascomycota; class Sordariomycetes; order Hypocreales; family Nectriaceae; genus Fusarium; species Fusarium agapanthi. The sequence goes on from LTDI01001178.1 coordinate 16,962, forward strand.
TTCTGAAAGCATCCTCTCGACACTGGTATTTCAAGATTATGCCTGCATATGTATCACTGGGCTCAACCTTGTGAATGTAGACTAGATGCTCTTGAGCCTGGGTTTGTTCGGGAGTCGATTCGTCGGAATTACGGCGTTTATGATTTCCACTGACATCCAGTCCACCATTGACACCATCATGGCTCTCCAGCACCATGGCCCTTCTCGCAGCCTTCAGAGCCGTTTCCCGCTCTGCCAGCGAGCCAGCGCCCACATCATTCAGGTTTGGTTCCTGGGGAGGAGCTGGGCCCCAAGCACCACCTGTCTTCTTCATACTACCACTGCCAGAGAAGTCCCTGCCCCAGGTCCCAGGTCGAGAGCCCGCTCGATTGTGGGACTGGGACCTCCTAGCTGCGCCATTGTCACCTGATAGGAGAGAGGAGGTGAAGCCCTGGATCGAAGCCCAGCTTTGCGTTAGCGAATCGTTGAAGAAGTTGCTCAAATTCGCTGCGCTATTCGTGCGATGAGGGGTACCACCTCGTTCTGAGGGCAGAGGACTCGCGGAGCGGCTGTTGGCAGGGCTCAAAGCTGTCAAAAGGCCGTAGCTCCGCGCAGGAGATGGAGAAGCAGCGATATCGTGGACATTGAGGTTGCGGCCGCGGCGGGAGCGGCTGGCTTCTCGGGAGGTCGCAGTATCACTATCGTCGTCGAGGGCGCTAGCAAGACGCCGGTTTCGTGGGCGAATAGAGGCAGAATCCGATGTGTTGGCGGGTGCTAGGGCTGATGACGACCGATGCGGCGAGGGCCGCACAGAGCGTCTCGGTTCGGTCATGATAGTCGCCAACTCGGCAACGATAGATGCTCTCGGACTGTGCTATGCGGGTGCAGCTTTTGCATCAGTGCGCGGCACTTATGGCACAGCTACCAGAGTCGTATTCGCAGTCATTCAGTCGAAAGAGGGCGACGTATCAAGGAGATGCTGAGGGTCGAGGAGGCGAGATAATGAGGCGGAGATGGGATAACTAAGGTAAATGGAGGGTCCTTCCAGGGATCCCCGATTGCTAGCGGAGACGGTGAGTAAGATCGAATGGAGCCAATTCTCTTGGTGTTTGAATAATGAACGTATTCATGCCCTGCTTTTTGGCTGGCGGTCGTGGTATGGATTATGCGTCGTGGTGGGATATGATTGAGGTGGTCGTTCTAACTGAGGTGGCCCACCGAAGCCTACATGGACAGTTAACTTGTTAAGGTGTAGCTAATGCTAGATAGGGAGTACCTTAAGTAATGGGGCTAAGGTGGCACTCAATTACAGACCGAGTACCATGGAGACCAGATCTTCACGGGCTTTGCACGGCCTGGACCGAAGTGATGCAAGCGGCATTGACTCGATCAATTCCAGTTCCAGCTCGTCATTCCAATCATTCCAATACAAGCTTTCTCACTGACTGATTTTAATCCTGGGACTTGTTGCTCAAGACGACATGTTGTGCCCCAATCAGATAATTTTTGCATGCATGCATGCATAACCAAAGAACCGTTCCAATTAACGAGTAATGCACTCGCTATAGCTGCGCAGCCGGGGCCTAACTTGGGTTGTACATAGGTGGTAGTATTATCGATTTTGGGGGCCGCGTGGAGGAATGAATTCCCCGACCCACGTCCACCTTTTTGCGCTCAAGATTGGCTGGTGTATCTTGCCTAGGTAGGTACTAAGCGTCACGGATCACAATAAACCCCACTAACCAAGTTGACTTTGGCCCCTGAGAACTGTCCCAAGTCCCTGAAAACCCTTCCAGAAGACATCCACAGGCTGAGACCGGTTCATCATTGACCACTCCATGAGTACGGAGTATTGGGGCATGGTACTAACCTAAGGTAGGGGAGGAAAGCAAACTCAGGACCTCGATCCTAAATGACAAAAAGACTTAGGTAACTTAAGGTAGTATAAGCTTAGGATAATCTTAGTATCCCTTTTGCTGAGTTTATTTTGACGCCTTATATCCAGGTCTGATGTTTTCTTGCTCTCTGGTGGGGTACATACGATTTGCGCGCAATGAACTAGATGGGTATAAACAGTTCGTTTTAAGTTAAGAATATAACACTTTGACAATAATAATCCTCCATCACTACTGCTTTTATCTTCGCTCTGCTCAAGGCATACCACATCCAGTTAACATGTCGTAATGCCCTTTCAACAGAATCTTGCTTGATATGAGATGGTCCTATGTCTCCGCAAACATGCCTGGTTTAGATGGCCTCCATTTCTACTGATGATCTTCTGTGCGCCATGTAGTTATGACAGGGCCTGGCATCTCCTAATGTCTTCGGCTAACAGGCTCCAACTATTCGTCATATTTTGTCTCAGCGGCGCCATGACAAAAACCGGTCCCTGGCTCCATATCGCAAACCTGAGGTTTATCAGAGACCGTGTGTAAGACATGCCCTGTTCCTCAACCACCTAGACAAACCGCCAAGTGCAAGCAATGGCCATCATGTTGTCATCGGCCCAGCTTTTCTCAAAGACATAAGTTTGTTTACTGCTCGTTTTCATGCAAAGCGACTGCAACATCGGTGACGGCCACCTCAAAGTCGATCTGTCCCCATTATTCATTTTTCAGCCGAGGGGCATGTCAAGGTTAATATGATTAGCGTCGGTCCCGTTGATGCCAAAGAATTGGAACCTGAGACATCATTAGCCGGTGCAATATAAACGCAGCATTTCATGAGACTTACCAGTCTTCGACATTTAGTGTTGTTGGCACCGCTTGCCCTGGTCCTGAGGCACTGCTCCAACTGTCTGGGCTCTGTCCTTCCGGCAAGTTTGGATCCATGTTTGGCTGCCACATATTCGAATGCCCCTGAAAACCTTGGGGCATCATCTCATTCCCTCGTTGTTGATAATGTCCTGCATGTGGGTTATGCATCCCGCCTTGTCCGTTGTTCGGAGGGACTGAGCCCATTGTATTGTGATCGAGATTGGAGTGTGTTTGTGTTGGTGACAGGTTAGGAAAAGCTGGCATAGCAGCACTATCCGGGAATAACTGGTCAGGCTGGAAGTTTTCCCAAAGGGACTGTGATAAGTTTGGAGAATTCCTCGTAACAAGATAGAGGTCAGGAGGTGTCGGTGGTACAGAGAATGATGGGTTGAAAGGTGTCGCTGGCCGAGTTTGCGGGCGCGAGTTCGTTCCTCCCATGAACGTATCTGCTGCACTCTGTCGCGCGTTAGGTGATGTCACTGGTGGCGGTTGCATCGTGCTTCCCGATTCGACCTTGACAGCACTCGGAGTCTGAGGGCGCGACCTCTCATACGATTCTTGAGGCTGAGGAGTAGTGGTGCCGAAGTCGATGGCCATGTCGTCGTACTTCCGCTTCGGCGCCTCCGCCTGCCGATTCTGTTGCTGTTCAAGGTGCGAGAGACTTTGGCGCAAGTTCCGGTGTCGCTTACCCTCAGCCCTTTGTAACCGTTCTTCCAGTACCTTATTGCCCATGATCGACTCAAAGAGAGCATAAACCATCTTGCCAACAAGCCAAACTCGTGAGATCTCCTTCATGGCCGACATGCAGCTGCGCAGTCTATCCTGTGTCACCTGCTGGATCGATGGCACTGGAGACTTCATCTGATAGACGTGCATGATGAGAGCAGAAAACAGACTATACACAACAAAGGCCGGACAGTATCGTAACTGGTCATGTGCGGCGAGGTTTTCCACGATCGATGTGATCATAGCTGCCGCCTGAAATGCTATATTGCGTGAGGGGTAAGGTGAAGGGTCAGGTAATCGCGATGAGCCACCTGGTGGCATATGGGCTCGATGAAGAAGACATAGCGTTGTATAATAGTTCGAATGTAATAACGCGGACCAGAAATGATGACGAGGCATCTCCCAGTAGACGATTTTCGGGCAATTTTGTAGCCAGTCAGCTAAAGCCATGTCGCTGTGTGTGAGGTCGATAGCGTTTCGTTGTCTTCCTTTTGATGCCACGGAGTACTGCTGTGATAGGACCAGGCCCATGATTTCGCACAGTTTGACGTATTCGAGAAAAAACTGCACGTGGATGGGATCTGGAGGATACTCGCTTGCTCGATCAACTTCGTCCTCAATAAAGTCGTCTTCAGTCAACATCTCCACATCTGCATCGTCAAGATTGATGTGAACTGGGCGACCTAGAGCAACTGCGACTGAGCGATCGCGGGTGAAGAGAGACCACCATATGCGCTTCCACAGCCTTTTGTCTGCCTGGCTCAGTTGCGACTGTTCCACGGATCGATGCATGCCTGAGCCTTGCGCAACAATCGTCGCCACACGACTCCAATAGAAGACATTTTTAGTGACGTCTTCTGGCCCTTCCCAATACCAGCCCATCAAAAGGAGGGATTGAACAATTGTCACACGATCGTCTTCATAGTTTGCATCGTACAGGGCCTTGGCACGTTTGTAGAATGTGAGAGCAGCAGGAGTCGTTGAACCGTTGGCATCCATCAACTGTGGGTTGTTGCAGGCCCGAGTACCCGCCAGAAGAACGGATTGAAGAAGAAGTAACGATGGTGGGTTCTTAGGGTCTCGATACTGTCGCATGAAGCGGGTACGATTGATGACGGGTACGATGGGATGCACCCATTTAAAGTAAGCGTCGATGAGCTCGTCGCATAGTGATCGTGGAGGCAGTAGAAATGCCCCTCTTTGGTGCAGAATATCGATTTCGACGTTGTCAAGTTCAGTAAGTCGAGCTCGGGAACCTCGGACGTTCTCAGGCAGTGGATAGTGCACAACATCTGCTGAGCCTTGACGATCATGGACAAGTAGAGTCAGATTGGAGGATTCGCCCAGGTATGCAACCCGCCCAGCTTCGGTAATGGGAGCGCGTGTAAACTTAGGTTTCATTACAAGGTCAAGATAGGTTCCACTGTCGACCTCTTCTTTGCGTGCTTGAGCTTCCGTCCAGTTGGTGGGAGGTGTGCCATTGTTGGAATGATATACCGAAGGAGCGCGCGGGGTGAGTGATGAAGTGCTCGAAGGGGCCACAGGGCGCGGTGGAGAGTCTTCGTTTGCATCGCCGCGATCGCTACATATCACGAAGCCTCTGGTCAGTGCTGAAGATCGAGTAAAGACTGGGGGCGCATTCTCATACCTATCGGAGTCTTTATTGGTTTGGCTGCCAGAGCGCTGGGTCTTTTTGCGCTTCGGATTCGGGATACGACACTCGATCTGGAAAGCAACGCAATTGGTGCAGGGCACACCAAGGCTTGCGGCGTCGCATCGAACCTGCAGAATATGATGGTTAATATTGCTCTTGGTGGTGAAGTCGAGAACCAATTAGGTCGCTCTGGACTCCTATAGGCGAATGTTTGCATTTACCTTTCTAGCATGACAAGTCTGTGGAAGGGTTGATTAGCATCATGGTCTAAGCTGTTTTCCCAAGAAGAAGATCAGCTGTACAGCTGTCGCGGATGTCGTGATAAAGAATCATGATGAAGTGGGCTGGAGCGCGCCAATGCCTCGGCTCATGTTGAGGGGGGCGGCGGGCTCTCATGGGTGTCTAGGTTCGGCAGAAGACTTAAAAGGTGCTTACCTCGCATGCACGCGATGCTCGCTGTCTTTTAAAGGAACGAGTTTAGTACTTGCAACATCATATCGAGTATAGAACGGCGACTCACCTTCGAAAACTCACTCCGCCAGCGGAAGTCGATGTTGAGGTGCTTGGAGCGGGCGGAGCTGGTGCCAACGACTGCGACTCTGGCGGCTGCTGCTGTGGTTGCGGCTGCGGCGTGCCGCTGCCTGATGACATGTCCACGTCCATGAAATCGGAAATGTCAGGGGCGAGGAATTGAAGCGGAAGCGGAAGCGATCGAGAAACGTTAAAGTCGGTTTCGAAGAAGGGGACAGGACGGGATGGTCGAGTTGAGAAGGCACTTGAGGCAGGAAGGAAACGTTAAGGCAAAGCAGAGCAAGGCAAGGCAAGGCAAGCCAGGTTCCATGCGATGGATTTGCGCGCCAGGGCAGGCAGACAAAAAGAAGCACTGACACGACCACAGACACCACAGCAGTAAGGTACCTCACTGTACTGGACCACCTCACTGGACCACCTCACTGGACCTAGGTAGCGGGCTGTTTGAGCGAACCACACCAAAGCGGCAGGTCTGAAGATCTTTCGATTGAATCTGGCGGGACTGAGCTGGGTAAAATGAATGAAATGAAACCCTTGGGTACAGACCCCTTGGCTGTAACCTCGACTGCGACCTTGAGTCTTGAAAGCGTTTCGTTTTTGAACAAAGAAAAGCGTATAGTAGGGGGTAGGTTTCTATGACACCGCCCAGCAACAGCAAGACTCCTAATTGTAGGTAGACAGATCGGTCGGTGGAATGCCCCCGCTGTAGTGGTAATAAGGGATTGCCTTAGAGGATATGGAGTTCAGTTAATACGTACCTAGTAGGAAGGTAGTAGTTAGTGGTTAGGGAGCTTGACAGCTGCAGGCTGCAGGCTGCAGGCATTACAAATGTATCGCGTATTCTAGATCGCTACGGACCGGTACCTCTGATAGGAAAAATCTATAGCCTAGTGATAAGTACAGTATGTTAGAAGATACCTAATTAAAGACCCCCTATAAAAGATTATAATATCGTAAAAGATAGTTATAACCTCTAATCAGCATCTTATAATATCAGTAGTAGCCTTTATACTGTACAAACGCCATTTAGTACATTTGTAAATGGCTGCAGCCTGTACTAACAATGGAATGGAACTGGCCGAGGTGCGCGTTGGCGGCGGGAGCGGAGATATCTATACGTAAATTAGGTGGTAGTGTGTAACCTAAGGTATGCCCTGGTCGCTAACCTTAGTAGTAGATAGATTTATAACTAAGTAAATAAGACAAATTACGGTTAACTATAGCTATAGTAAGCTAGCTTAAAAATTTGTTTAATTAGTAAAAAGTTTAAAGTATTAAAAAGTTAAAATATCTAGATAGTAATATACAAGGTATAGCTAATAAGGTCTTATATAATAAAAGTAAGATAATAAAATACTTATTTTT
>LTDI01001179.1:0-23120 GCA_001654545.1 Fusarium agapanthi
ACTTTACTAGAATTCTATCTAGTATTTTTATTAAGTTAAGTTTATATTAGAAGATTAGTTACTAGTAGTATTTTAATTTTATTTACTTTTAGGTCCTATAGTCCTTAGAGCTTTTTATACTGCAGTATAAGAAGTTTATAGATTATATTTCTTTAGTTTAGAGATACTATAATATCTATATTTTTTAAAAGTCTAGTCCTATAGTCCTAGGTTATATGTTCTAGAGAAGAGGTTTTTATTATAGTATATTCCTTTAGTTATATACTACTTAGCTACTTATCTAAAAAGTAATAATTTAAGCTATAAAAGCTTCTTAGGTAGTTCTTTATTTTATAGAGATAAAGTTTAATTAGTACTAAAGAATATTAGTAATAGTCCTAGTCTTATTACTATAAATAGAAAATAGTTATATAGTGGTATAAATATTGTTAATTTTGCTAAGTTACTATGGTAGGCTATAGCCCTGAAAAGGTCCCCTGTAACAATAACTAAGCCATAGTGGAGCCCCTTGTAATTGCCTCCTGTAACACCATTCAAGACACGCCAGCCTCGTGGCTTATCTCAACACGTCAGTGCGTTGACCAGCCCCCCATATTTAAATCTGACGGTCCCCAAAGTCAGTCAATGCAACACTGCATGAGTTCATCAGCCGACATACGCGCGTCCAAGTTAATCTTTGGTCCAGACCGTTCCGTGCCGCGGAGCAACTTTGTGAGATGACGTCGGTGTAGTCCTCGGAGGAGAGTGACCCCGCAAAGTAGGTTGGGCTAAGCTGTCTTGGAGGTTGGCTTGCATGTCATTGGTGTTTTGATGGAGCTTTGTATGCAGTGCTCTCGATTGATGCGGTCATGAGGATCGGCCTCGATTGCTTGCGTTGTGAAAAACGTCAAGATGACCAGTTTTTTTGGTGTTGTGAGATGCGGTACGACACCAACCTCACTCATTTCGAGATGGACTGACACTCAAGAGTACAATATGAGGCCCAACAAATAATGACTTTTATTACCCGCCATGCTTTCTAGCCAACATTTCCGACAGCCAATCGTTGCCATGACTTTCCAGCCTTTTACAATACATATCCTACACTGCATCATCTACTGAGATCCAGTCTCCGACGCCTCACCCTCCAATTCCTTCTTCTCCTTCTCCTTCTTCTCAATAGTCGTTTGTTTCTCCCACATAGCATGGTATCGTCCTCCCTGAGCCAAGAGTTCATTGTGTGTTCCACGCTCGACGATCTTGCCCTTGTGAAGAACGATGATCTGGTCTGATGTTGTGATGGTGGAAAGGCGGTGACTGAGGACTGTTAGTCAATTTCTGGGGAGAGGTTGGGGAGACTTACGCGATTGTGATGGTTGTGCGGCCTTCGGTGACGCGCTCGAGAGCATCTTGAATCTGTCGCTCTGTGTGTGAGTCGAGAGAGGCGGTTGCTTCGTCGAGGAGAAGGATGCGAGCATCTTTGAGAATGGCGCGGGCGATGGCGATCTACAGATGTCAGTGACCAGTCCACAATGCTTATCAATCAATGACTGTAACTTACTCTTTGGCGTTCTCCTCCAGACAACTTCAATCCCCGTTCTCCAACTTTGGTCTCATACCCATCCGGAAAGTTGAGAATGCGCTCATGGATGTTCGCCGCCTCACATGCCTTGTAAACATCTTCCTCCGTCGCATCTGGTCTCGCATACAGAAGATTGTACATGATGGTCGCGTTGAACAGAACCGTGTCTTGAGGAACGACACCGATGTTGCTCCGAAGACTCTCGAGCTTGAGATCTCGAAGGTCGTGGCCGTCAATGGTGATGGAGCCATCCGTGACGTCGTAGAAGCGGAAGAGGAGCTTGAGACAGGTAGACTTTCCACTACCTGATTCTCCGACAATAGCGGTCTTTGTGCCTGGGGCAACAGTGAAGTTGATGCCGTCGAGGACGGGATCGCCTTTCTTGACGTGATACGCGAACTTGACATCGTTGAAGGAGACTTTGCCCTTGGGTGATGGCAACGGGATAGCATCAGGCTTCTCAACCACGCCAGGTGTTTCTTTGAACTGTTTCCATTAGTATACCCGATTTTCGCTGAGGAGAGAGTACTCACGATATCAAGCAGACGCTCAGCTTCAATGAGATTATTCTGAAGCATGGTATAGTATGTCCCAAAAAAGTTCAACGGACCTTGAAGCTGGACAAAGTAATTGATCAGACTCACAAACTCACCAACGGTCTGCTCCCCAATTGAAATCTTATACGCCGACACCGAAACAAGCAACGCCGTTCCCAGAGTGAAAATCGAACTCTGTGTGAGATTCAACCCGTTCAACGACCACTGCACCAATCTTTCTGCGCGTTGGAAAACAGTCACATGCTCTCTAAACCGCGCCGTCTCACGCGCAACAGCACAATTGTGCTGAACCGTCTCATAGGCCACGATGGCATCCGTCTTGATGGCTTCCATCTCACGGGTCTTGATGGTCATGTCTCTTCGTTGTTTTCCTCGGTACTTGGCGACGTAGATTGTCAAAAAGATGTATGACCACATGATGAAGAAGACAATGATGGTGTAGAAAGCATCATATTTCACAAAGAAAATTACACCAGCGACGAAAATGTCAAACACCATGGGAAAAACCTGGAAGCAGAAACTCTCAAGGAAGGTGTTGATGGAAGCGCCGCGGCTCAGGGCGCTGGTGACTTCGCCGACCTTTTTGTTGAGGTGGAACTCCAGTGATAAGCCGAGGACGTGCTCAAACGCAGCGGAGGAGAGACGACGGAAGAGGGATTGAGATACGGGCAGCCAAAGGAGGGACCGCGCGGCGCCGAGAACGCCCTGATTGCCTTGGAGAGCGCGGTATACGACGTAGAGGATGATTTCTTTGTAGGGAAGTTTGCCTTCGCCGAGGCTGTCGACGAGGGTGCCAAGCTGGAGGGGCCCGAGGACGTTGACGGTGCGTTGGCAGATGAGGAGGATGATGCAGAGTAGTACGATGGCTTGGTAGACGGGCGAGCCCTTTGGCCTGTGACTGTTAGTGGGTGAGCAGAGTTTGAGGAAAGTGACTTACCAGAGGTAGGGAAACAAGACTCGGAATCCAGCAAAGTAATCCAGCCATCCGGTCCCAGAAACCTGTGTCCTTCTAGGCTCAGCAGCCGTAGGCTGGATGCTTCCATATCCCTCCGCTGCCCCATTCCCATTCTCAAGAAGTCCCCGTCTCTCCTCCGGCAAAGACTTTGGTTCCAGCGCCTTGGTCTTGTACTCTCTTAAACCCAACGCTCCAATCATGAGCGCCAGCACAAGAACCCTCGCAGCTCCGAGAATGTTGAGAGTGTCGACAAAGCCAGGTGATACTCGAAGTTTCGGCTCAACGGCTGAAAGAGCAGCTGCGATGACAATCTCTGCAAGCGCACCGACGCACCATGCTGAAAGGTGAGCAGAGTTCGGATTCCACGGTCCTTCAGGGTCTGGAAGAAGGCCAGCGACGTAGTAGAGTAGCACCCCAACGAAAGATGCCTGAAATTGGTTAGTTACCCATCATGTAAGAGAGAGAATGGGAACGTACGAGATATGCGCTAAACGCAAAGACAACACTGCCCTTCACACCATCCTGATCCGCAAAAACCTCCCTCGTAGCATACACCACACTCGCAATCAACAATCCCGAAAGCACAACCTGCAAAACCCAAATACACCGCGAGTAAAACTTTCGAATCTTGTCGATGTGCTGTTTTAGATCACTGTCCAACGCGACTTTACGCGTCGTCGTGCTGCCATGGCGGGTTATGTAGAACTGAGCGGATTGAACGCCGAGGAGCGTGACGAAGAGGACGATGGGATAGGCGTAGAAGCCGATCTTCAATCCGAGCTCTGCCTTTGCCATGGCTGGGGAAGAATTTGTGGTGGGTGTGAGCTTGGGGGAGTGAGTTGAGGATGATGTCAAGGGATCGGGGTTTTGATGTTCCGAGGGAGAGGGGATTAGTCAGCGGATTTATCAGCGATGGTGAGATTGTTGTTTGTCTCACTGCATCATTCTTTGGGGTGAAGTTTGTCGTTTGGGTGAAGATTTATTTCGATTTGGTGTTTGCTCTTGCTTGTGCTCCTTGTTATCGTAATTCCATCGTAGCTGGGGGCATAATTGTCGATAGCCATCTCCAAGTCTCTGAACGCCTCCCGCCATGCATACCATTTCCGGACACATAAATCAGCCAGTGGCGGCTTGAGATTCTGGTCAAGAGCCGTCTTGTGTGTAGCCACAATGGTCGCCTCAGACCTTGACTTGTTCGGGCATGCTGTGAGTAAGGCGACTACTTGAGGCGGGGTGATGGGAACCAGGCTATGCTGTTGGTTCCAGATTGTGACAATTGTGCAGCTTGACGTGTCAATCGTTGACTGACCCGTAGGCTTACTGTCTGCCGAAAGTAGCAATCCGAGCACACCCATCTATCGCAGTGCGTCGATAATGTCATTCAAAAGCAGGCTGTGATGAGGTCTCAAATGACAAGCCCAATCATACAGCAAGGCATAGTGGTTTAGATGCACTGGAAATAAATAAACTCAACCATATCCTGCTCTTCAAAATTGGACAGATTCATCTTTGGCCTTTTGAATTATTTGCCTGCCCAGTATGGAACCTCTCGGTGCTCTCGCCAGTGCTGTCACCATCGTAGGGTTAATGAGGCCGACAGCAAAGTTCGTCAGATCCCTACGAGGAATCACCTCCGACGACGGCCACGTCGCCAAAGAGATTGAGAGAATGGCGGAGCGAATCCAGGCATCGGCTACCTGTATAGACGTTTCTTTGAGGGCGCTTAAAGGCTACGCATCAACACTTGCCAAAATGCAGCGAGCACCGTCAGAAGTCCTACAGTACATTATCGACAACAAGTCCATGGACATTATTGTTTCTGGTACAGAATCCATCAGAAAGCAAATGAGGGATACATCACGCGACCTCAACGATACGAATAATCGATCCAAAATCTTGAGAAAGATCAACTGGCTTTTGCTGGATAAAATGGAAGTTGAATCGTTATTTCCCGAAATGCAGGTCGTCGCGTCTTGTCTCAACCTCGTTTGTCCAATCATCGGACTGGAGATAAATCGATACCTAATTCATAAATCCTCCGGCGAGGTGGCGGAGTGCCTGAAGCAGGAGATGTAAGTATAAGACTCACCTCTTTTGAGCGACAAAGCGTCTGACGCCTATGAGAAAATCCCTGAGAGGCCAGTTAAAGCTAGTCGAGAAACAGTATCAAAGTGTCATGAAGGAGCTGTGGTCAAGTATGAACGGAGAGTCAGACTTCGAAGCTGCGACGAAATCACTTTTCTACTTGTCACAGAGTATACGACGCACTACTTCGACACCTCAACCTAACAGAGCACCTGCTGGTCGAAGGTCACCTGTCCCAGGAGAAACACTTATGAGCCCGGCCCCCTCTAAAACACCACAGCCTTCCCCGGGATCAAGGCGTCCAAGGCCTCATAGTGTTCCAGTGCCTCGCGAAGTCCCATCGGAGGTAACACGGCATACCTCCAGTAGCACTGAGTCTTCTCGACCTCACTCAGCCGTCCCATCATCATCGCCACAGACTCCAGACACACCTCTGACTCCGCGAAGCCCTGATACGCCCAAGCCACTGGGAATAGACATCTCGGCACGTGAGAGTGAGTCGCGCAGGGGAACCGGCCAGGCAATTCCGTGCATAATCAGCCCACGAGACCACGGGGAAGCTAGCCCTGTGATAATCGCCAAAAGCAATCATCGTGTATTTCTTAATTATATCTCAGTCAAAACAGCGAATCAATGTGGCCTTGAAATCCAGAACCTGGACCCCAAAAAGCCAAATCCCACGCCTGACGACGGACACGAAATGGTAATGCCAGGGCCGGTGATTGGTAAGGTTACAGGTGTAGAGTGGAGCAAACCAGGTTGGATAAAGGCCATACCTATCGAGTTCCTGGTCAAAGATTGCTACCACGGTAGCAAGCGAGAAGATATCGTGCTTGGGACGATATTTTGCCGCCGACTTGGACGCGGCTGAGAGAGGCAGAGAATGACAGAGGAGAGGAGAGGAGAGGAGTTCTAGCGGATAGCTCCTTGCACATTTCCCTTGTTCGGTCCAGTGGCCAAACTCAAGAGCAATGGGAATATCCCGAAGAAATCCATGGGCGAGGGTGTTGAGGTAAACATGCAAAACACCTTAGAGCAAAGGTCATCAACTTATGAGATACAGTGTCTGCCACTTGCTGTCACTTGGTATGGCAAAAAGGCAGTGCCATCACTCATTCGTTTGGACAGGCTGTGGGGCTTGTTGTTATTATGTAACTCGACCAGCTGCCAGCAGTGGTAGTCACTCCAGGGAGCAAGACTTCTGACAGTAACAAAGTGTTGAAGTCCCTAAAGTAATCTAAGGCCCACTAACTCTACACTAAGTTTTGCTCAATTTACCTAAGTCTTATTGTCACTTAGGAGAGCCTGAGTCTTGGGTTATTTCCCCTCCTCAATCACAACTTCTCATCTCTCATCTCTCATCTCTCATCTCACAACATCTCTTCATTCAACACAGCACCGCAGCTCCGCCAGCATGGCCGCTCAGAGCGCGCAGAGCAAAGCGCTCGTAAAGCGAGTACCACTATCTTCAGATCTGATCAAGCTACTGACCGCTCCTCAGTCTTCTCGAGACGGGCGCTTACTCTGATCTCACGATTTCATGTGGTAAAGATCAATACCGCGTTCACAAGGCAATCATTTGCCCACGATCCCACTTCTTCGAGGCCGCTTGCAATGGCGAATTCAAGGTTTGTGCTTTGTGATAGCTTATGCCGAGACCACGGCTGACTTTCGCAGGAAGCACAAACAAGCACAATCGACCTGCCTGACGACGACCCGATTGCCGTGCGCATGATGATTGAGTATCTCTATCATGATACGTATATGCCGCCTAACCGTGATGGCGCTGTCGATACGCCCACTTCTGCTACCGACAACAATGAGGAGAAAGACAAGAGAAAGAGGGAACCCTGCGACGCAGCTGTCGTAGAGAACAAGAGAACCAAGAGGCCCGATGCACTGCCAGAGGATTCAAGAGTTTACTCCTCTCAGCCTGTGCCCCCTGCCTTCGGTGCCGCCTCTACTCCTCCCCCCCCGCCACCTGCCGCGTCCCACCAACGAGGGAGAGGACCTGGCCGGAGCCGACGAGGACGTGGTTCCTTCGGACGTTTCAACCCCGCCCCAGCACAGAATGGGTTTCAAGCTTCGACTAATCAACTACCTCCCACACCCGGCTCATCACCTTTCGCATCTTTTGGATCACCTGCGCCAGCACCAACCCCGCCTCCCCCTCCAGGACCGTCCGCTCCTCAGCGACCCGCTCCTCCCGCAAACCTCCATCTACATACAAAAGTCTACGCCCTCGGGGAAAAGTACGGCATCGAGCCCCTCAAAGCTTTGGCTCTTAGCAATTTTGAGTCTGAAACTCAGAATACTGTTCAAAGAGACGACTTCTTGGCGGCAATAAGAGAGGCATATACCTCAACCATTGAAACGGACCGTCCTCTTCGTGATGCCGTGGTCGCGTTCTTGAGAAGACATAAGTATCTGTTGAAAAGGGACTATATGAAGGAAGTTCTCAAGGAAACTGGTTTGGGTTTGGGCTTTGATCTACTGATGGAAATGGCGTCGGAATGAAGGTGAATGTCAAATGTACTGGTCTAAAGATGCCCTAAGATAGGCTGAATTTACCTAAGTACTGTCATAACTTAGGTAGTATAGAGATCAAACCCATGGTCCACATCGATTGCATGTTTCTTCACTTCCAAGCAAACTAGCAAGCAACGCGTTCTCTCTGAGCCATGTCTTCCTTATCCTTGGCATCTAGCAAAAACGCCAAAAACGCATCTTGAACCAAAAGACATTACAATCTTCACTTCATCAGAGACTCCTACTGGACTGGCAAACCCCCGTGCAATTCTTTAATATGTATTGTCATAGAACTAGCCAAAATTGTGCAGCTTAAACAGTTCATCATTCATAGTCCAAACTCACCCACAGTTTTGTCGAAACCAGGATGTTGCTTATCATGCCTTGTGCAAATATGGCAACAACAACAAAGTATCGAGATTTGGCCAGGCAGTAACAACAACGGTGTATTGTCACCATCGCTGCCTGAATATAAGCAAACATGTCTGCTATAAAAGGAACGCCTCCTCCTTCTCACTCTTCATCTTCCACCATCGTCAGTGGATGCTTCCGCGAGTGTCTCCATCTGTCGTCAAGACCTCTGCGACAGCACCCCGCGTCAAGATCTGGAGTCACTCGCATAGCAAGACGAACAAGGCTCTTCACCCATCATGCCCCCTCAAAGAGTTGAGGTCTTTGACTACGCCGGCGATCAGAGAAGAGCCCTCGGAAAGTAAGTGTCTCCAACCAAAGCTTTCAAACTCCAATACTAAAGCACAGGTTAGCCTCCTCAAGACCGGTGACTATTTCGACTTTGTCATCATCTGTGGCCAGACGCGCCACAAAGTCCACAAGGCAATCATCTGCCCTCGATCTGACTTCTTCAAAGCAGCATGCGGGAGTGGATTCAAGGTAACTTTCCACTAATATACAAGTGAACGCTTACTTGGTACAGAAAGCTCAGGCAGGCGAGATCGAACTGCGAGATGATGACCCGTTTGCCGTGAGCATGATGATCGAGTATCTCTATCACCAAACGTACACTATCCCTTACGATGCGAAACTGGTTCCGAGATATCAGCGGTCCTCTAGGGCTCCTTTCAAACCCGGAACAGTGCCGTTGAAAATAACTCGTCATTCCGTCGGCGGCAACTCCTCTGCCAGCCAGTCTCTTCTGCATCCACTACAAACTGCCGCTGCCCCTGTCCCTCCCCCACAAGAACAACCGTCACACGACTCTTTCGTCCCCTACGTCAATCTCTATGTTCACTACAAAGTGTACACACTAGGCGAGAAATGCGGGATTACCGGCCTCAAAGCTCTAGCTGCTCATAACTTTGAAACCGAGGGTGAAAAGGAGTTCGGGAGCAGCAGTGTTAATCACTTTGGGTATTTGATACATATGATGAAGGAGGCATGCGCCTGCACCGCCGAAGGTGATCGTCCCCTTCGTGACGCTATTATCAGAATATTAAAATCGATACCGGTCCTTTTTGAGAGGGAGGATATGAAGGATTTCTTGAAGGTAGACGGCGTGGCTTTTGACTTGGTAATGAGCTACGCGCAGGATAATTCGAAGAGAAAGAGTGGAGGACTTTTCTAATGCTATATCAAGTCCTAGTGTAGTCAAGACCCCCAAACTCTCAGACTTACAGTCTGTGGCGAATTCTTGAACCTTGCCTGGCTCCTCATTCCCTGTGACATGTACAATAGAACATCCAACGCAAAGTCAGTGGCCCGCATAACCTCACGCACTACCACATGATCCAATAGCAAGATATCCTGCTCAATCATGTTGACAACCACATCCCTCAGCCCTCTATCTTCGCTGACTGTCGAAGTGTACACCTCCTCCACCGCCTCCGCAAAGTCGTCAACCCCAACATTGCCACTCTGAATTTCACTCTCAAATTTTCTCTGGGCTTCCTTCTTCAGGCCCTCTATTCTGTACTTCTCCCCTAGCGCGTAAACCTTTGCATGGAGGCTCAACTGTGATGACGGGGTAGGCTCTTCGACCTTCCAGCTTGCCCACTTACGCTCTTTGAGCTGTTTTATTCTTTTTCGTTTGACGAATTCTGCCCCGAAAAGCTTCATACGATAACGTTCGCCAGCGTCGTAGTCTGTTTCTGAAAGCTCTGCCTCGACGTCGTCATCGTGGTCCGGCATTTCTGTTGTTGTTGGGGTGTATTCGATGTTGTAAAGGTATCCAATCATCTTTTGTACCGCGGCGGGATCATCATCCGGGAGCTCAATCTCTCCATTTGATTCCTGTTACTGTAAGTCATCTTTTTTGCAATTAATTAACAGCACGTCGTTCACGTTACCTTGAAATCCCTATCGCAAGAGACGTCGAAGAATTTGGATCGAGCGCAAAGGATGTTTCTGTGGGCTTGATACCGGTTGTTCCCGCAGACGACGGTCAAGTCGGAATATTTCCCCGTCTCAAGCATTCTGTTTCGCAAATCAGTAAGAAAAGTTAGTCTTGAAGAACGATCAAGTCCTACCCGGGAAGATCTTTTAAATACTCGTTGCTGTTTTCGCTTGTGTTGAAAAGTGATGGTGGGTCGCCCTCTTGTCTGTAGTCCATAGGGCTCCCCATGGTGGAAAGGTTGATGTATGCACAGCAGATTCGCCCGTGCAATAGTCTAAGCCCTTAGATATATATTTTGTTAAGACTTTTGCTGACTGAGTCTAAATGATAGACTTTAAGCAAGAAACTGCATTTTGTGATGTTGCACGCTTGAGACTGAAGTCTAATCGGTTGAAGGTTTCGTTCACTTGAAGATGGGTCAAGTTAATTGGTGATGAATCTCAGAGTTTAATCATTGAAATAGCTAATCTACAGGCCTAACCTATATTAAGCTTGCCTCAAATCTTCATCAATGGCCTAAACTTTTCATCTTTTGGGTCCAAGTCTGTGGGGAAAGGGTGACGTGAGGAAGACTTGTACCGGGTTCGGTGAGTCTGGCAACTCTGTCGTTCCAAATCAATGTGGCACCATAGAGGCCACCGTCAAGCCTGGCAGTTCTGTCGTATTTCAATGGGCACAACTGAATATTGAGCTCCTTGTCATCCGACATTTCAAGGACAAGAGGCTGCTAAGGATGGTCGAGATGCAACTCGTGAGGTGACGCCACGAAGTCTGCGATGATAGACTAGTAAACTCTACTCATCCCTGCGAGATGGATCGCTGCGGTCTTCATAAGAAGATCGTATCCCAATTCAGTGTTTTTGACAAGAGATTCGAAGGCCTCGTCATCCAACAAGTCCATGTTGTCCTCCACGGTACTGGCAACGACATCCCGCATACCACGATCCTCATCAATCGTGGAGGTGTAGACTTCCTCCACTGCGAGTCGAAAGTCCTCGGTGTGAGCATATGCTTTGGCGAGTTTCTCAAACTTGGTGAGCGCGATGAGCTTCAACCCCGGAATTCCATACTTCTCTCCCATAGCATAGACCTTGGCAAACAGGCAGAGGTTTGAAGAAGGGCCGATGTGCACTCCGAGCTTCGGAGCCATGCTCTTGACTCGTCGGTTGCCGACGAATCTATGACCCTGGGATTCTAGGAATTGTTTCAACTCGTCGTCGTGCTCAGTTGTTGAAAGCTCTTCTTCAAAGAAGTTTCCGTCCTCTGGAACGAACTCGTATCCCACAAGGTTGAGGTTGTAGAGATAATAGATCATATCGCGAACTGCGTGAGGATCATCATCCGGGAGGTCGATTCTACCCTCCAAAGCCTCCTGTGCTCGTCATCAGTCTTACGTACAAGCCACGGAGAGAACTTTGACCAACCTTGAAATTTCCACTACAAGCGACGGTGAAAAAAGACGATCGCGGGCAGACAATGGCTTTGTGTACCTTATGAACGTCGTCTCCACAAGTGATGATCAGGTCGGAAAACATCCCGGTTTCGTAGAGCCTGACATAAAAATTAGTAATTTGTTTGAATCATAGATTCATGAAGCAACTCACTTCCAAAGAGAGGCACCAAGCATTTCGTAATGCTGATATTTATGGTTGGACGCCATCATGGGCGAGGATTTGATAACCTTGATGAGAGAGAGAGAGAGGTGCTGGGTGCTGGGTGCGATGTGGTTGTAGAAAGGTGAAGAGTTTGCCAGGAAGAGTTTGCCGGGACGAAACATTAGGGATCGGTTTTCCATGTGGCAGTGGACAGTACCTAGTGAGACAAGTTGAGGTACCATGGCAGTGATGGCCACTGGAGGTTGTTATGCGAATGTGGACACTGGCAACCTATCATAACTGACTGACCTTGGACTTGACACTGGAAATGAATGTGGCCATGCTGAACATCAATGAAACCGGCTACATCGCTCTCTCTTATTATGATAAGTTTAGTTCCCCCGACTAGACTCACCCCTTTCATGAGTTTCCCTCTCTAGACGAGCCTTCCTCCTCTCCCGATGCTGCGTTTCATACCACTTATACCACTCCGGCGTCCATTGTGTTATTGGCAGTGCCTCCCGGTTCTTCTTCTCGCTGGTCTGCATACTCTCATGTTGAAGACTCCTCATCTCGCTCTCTACTTCTCCTATACACCCCTCTTTGTCTGCCAGGCTCTCCCGCAGAATCTGTGCTAAGGGTGTGCTTTCCAGCTCTGTAGGAGTTCACGACGACGACGGGATTCAGACTTCTCTTCTTTCATTGCCTTTTGTAGCTGTGCAAGTTTGACGGAAATAGCCTCATATTCCTTCATCTCTGCGAGACTTCCCTCGGCATTCATGGTCGCGTTGGTGCTGTTGGGCTGGAATAGGGAATTATTGTCATGAGTATAATGATCTTGTATTGGTATTGATGCATATTTATGTTTAATAAATCTTTAAGAATCTACTAGATTGGGATATAAAAGTTTGAAGCTCAGTTCCTGCACCTTTCATTGTTGGGGTCGCTTAGGCAGGGCTGATGTGTTTTGTTCCAGTGAGTCTATTGCATGTTCACCAGAACCGTTACAACCAACTCATTGACGTTTATATTCAGGACAGCACACCAACTAAAATCTATACTACATACTGAACAAGACCGCAAGAATAGCATTGGATGCTTATCTGTTCCTACTCAATGTAATTTCATGGCATTCCCCCCATCTCCGCCTGGCTTTCACCGTACTCATCCTCATTGCATAATGCCCTGTAAGCTCTGTACTACCTTAGCATACGCGAAATCTCTCGCCTCTGGCCTGAACGTCCTTGGGTTCGTAGTCTTATCGCATCCATGAGCCCCCTCGATCCGGACGATCTCAACATCACGACCAGCCCGCTCCAACTTCTTTCCAAAAACTTCAATCTCGGGCGTGAAGATATCCCCGGAACAAGCAACAAGCATAATATGCTTTGGGAAAGAGTGCCCCTCAGCATGCATGGGCGATGCTTTGGGCGACTTGCGGTCTTCAACGCGCGGTATGTACGCCTCAGTGAGAAGATGCTGAAAAGACACGGGAAGAGGTCGAATGGGCTCCGGAATCGTCTTCTCTTCCGGCGGAATGGAGAAGTCAACGCCTGGGTAGAAAGCGTATACCGCTCTGATGTTCATCTTGAACTCACGCCTCAGTTCAGATGATGCAACAAGCGCTAGGTTTCCTCCAGAACTAAACCCCGATAAGGCAACTCTGTCAAGATCAAACATTTGTGCCTGACTCTCAACCCATCTGAAAATATCTTCGGCGTCTTCTACAGCTCCAGGAAGAGGATATTCGGGTGCTTTCCTGTAATCAGCATCGAGAACTAGGACATTGATCTCTGTGGCTAGTTTCTCGCAGAATTGATGGTCCATGCCGAGATTCGGGAGGGTATAAGCGCCGCCGTGCCAATTGATCACGAGGCCATATTCTTTAGTGTCAGTGTAATTGGTTGGGTAGTAGATCCAGGCATTGATAAAACGATTGAGGTCACGGGAGGGAATGCGGATGGGTTTGCGAGTGCATGTTGGTGAGGGCGTGAAGTGAGGACGCGTGAAGAGGTAGTTTATAAGACGGATGAAAGTGACGATTGCTTTGAGGCGGATGTACTGCCAAAATGTGTGATCTGCCATTGTTTCTGCAGCGTGTGAAAGAATGGTTGATCAATACGATTAGGGGGATTCGTGAGGCTCTGCGTTTCCTTTATGATGTTGGCTGAGATCGCCCTTTTATTATGATACGCCCGGATTGCCGATGAACCCCTGATTGGCTGGTCGATAACTCCACTGGTGCTGACCGGCCGTGAGTCATCTGGCGAGCGATTCTTAGTACCAATACGCCAATACGACCAGTTCACAACTGCAACTTATAGGCATAGTTTCTTTAAACAAAATAATTATCATGTGCTAGTGTCTATAATATTAACATAAATGGTTATACACTCGCTTCCACAGTGGCCATTTCCGCCTTGCCTGCTCCTCTTCCTCATTCCAAACATGGAGATATCTTCTCCCTGTATTAATATCTATATCCTTATTCCTCACCACCTTCGTCCCCACCCAAGTCCTATGCGTAAAATAGAACAAAAAGATAATAGGAATCGTCAGAATCTGCAGAAAGAAGTTCTTGAACCGTTCCGCTATTGTGAGGGGATCTTCACCCTCCGCTTGAATCGGCGATATAGCAACCCATATCTGAAGAACCAGAACGGTCCCGTAAGCTGCGAGTGCAACCCACGATCCCCAAACTCCAACCTGCGACCGAAAGGCAAGCTGGGAAACATTGTATCCTGATAACTGCCATGCTTTTCGAAAGCGAATATGGCAGACACAAATGGAACTCCATGTGAAGAGGGTACTGAGCCCGCTGATCGCAAGGAGCCAGTTGAAGATCTCGTTATGGATCTTGGAGTTGGCGGTGAATGCTAGTAAGCCTAGCAGACCGCAGCAAATAATCGCCACGAGAGGTCGTCCAGTTCGATCGATGTATGCAAACATCTTCGGCGCAAGTGACTGCTCCGCCAACGCCGCCAACGTCCGTGACGCCGCATACACAGCTGTATTACCAACACTAATCAACGATATCAGAATGACAGCGTTCATGATATCCGGCAAAACCTCCGAGCCGCTCATCTCAATCGCTATCACGAACGGACTAGCCGCCGCATCAGAACCATACTTGGCCCCCAGCAATCTAGGCTCATTATACGGCACCAGCAAACCAATGAGTAAAATCGAGAGGATGTAAAACAGAGAAATCCTCCAAAAGACTTGTTTCACCGCTGCGGGGATGGACTTTTTCGGATTGCTTGTTTCGGCCGCTGCGAGCCCGACCATTTCTGTGCCAGCGAAGGAGAAAGTTGCTGTTACTAAAACGCTCGCGAAGCCTTTGAAGCCGTTGTGAAAAGAACCGGGGTTGTGCCACCGCGTGAAACCGATGTAGTCTCCTTCTGGGGAACCTGCGATATTGATGATTATACCGAGAAGACTAACGTTGTTAGATGAGATTGTAGGAAGGGGGTGAGTTGGGGGGTTGTTACATGAAGCCTACGATGGCCGTGACTTTGACGGCTGAGAAGATGAACTCGGCTTCGCCGTAGGCTTTCACCCCGAGTAGATTGATACCGAGGATGAGAATGAAGAAGAGGGCGATGAAAATGCTCTTGCTGGCGTTGGGGTTCCAGTAATTCGTCGTAAATGCCCCTGCAATGATCTCAAGCGGCAGCACAATAAGATACTGCAGCGTATAACTATCCCAAGTCAGTCTCATCTCATCTCATCTCACTTATTCGCTTGCACTCACTTCCAACCCATCGCAAATCCCCAACTCGGATCTAAAAACCTCGTCGAATAATTCGCAAACGATCCTCCGACCGGAAACGCAACACTCAACTCCCCCAGCGCCTGCATCGTAAAGAACTGCATAGCGCCCATGGTGATAAACGCCAACAGCAGCGAGACAGGTCCCCCGCGATACAGCGCAACACCCGACGCGACAAAAAGACCCGTTCCGATAGATCCACCAAACGCAATCATCTGCAAGTGCCGATTCTTTAATTCTCGTGCTAGCGCTGTGTTGGCAGAGTTGTAGTTCGCTTTCCTTATGTTGAATAGCCGCCCATTGAAGGCGTAGCTGTTGTAGCTGCTGAGACTATCATTTTCACCATGTCGCGCTGGGGCGCGGGAGAAGCTTGTGATGAGACGGCTCCATGCTGAAGAGTCGTCGTCTTTTGGTTCGGGGCTTCGGGATTTTGGTGATGGTGGGAGGGCTTGCATCTCGAACTCGCGTTGGTATGCCATGTTCGAGATGAAGCTGCAAGCTGAGAAGATACAAGCAAGCTCAAACTTGCGGATCATGAAGATTTCCCCCAGGGAGTTTGAGCGGCATGCACGTGCCTTGTCACCACAGGGCGTGCTATTCCCGTGCCGGACTAGATCGGCACTCCAAGACAGGACCGGGGGAGGGATATCGCGGGTCTACGATATTGCTAGCGAATCGCTGACGTTCCGCTCCGCACGATGTAGACGGTGTCTCCGTTTGACGGGCCGCAGGCGTTCAGGGGAATTGAGCGGTTTTGTGACGGAGAGAACAAAAGAACCGTAATGATAACGCGTTGAGTGCATGAGTCGTGTCCTCAAGCCACATAAAGTTTATTGAGCTGCATTCATGGCTTTTTACCCCTGTTTTATCTGACTCATGGAACTAGCGGTAGCGGAAAGAAGGCCGTGGCAGGGATTGACCTTGGATGCCGGGAGATAATGACGGTGCCGAAGGTTGGGATGATTTGGGGATGCGACGCTGCGGACTTGTGAGCAACTGCCGGTCCGTGAATGCAATGTTTCCTCACTGTGAGATGCTACAATGATTTACATGTATAAAGGCATCGCGGAATGTCTAGTTTAGAATGTACAGAGTCAGAACCCCGGAACCAAGGCTCAGCTGTCACCCAAATAGTTTCAGCCACTGCATAACCGGAAATACATGACAGCACTTTATGCACCAGTAGCTTCGCGTAGAACTTCCACGGCCTGAGACGTTGAGAGAAACCTTATTGAATTGAGAGTGGCTAATTAAACGCTAATAAGTGAAGGTGCCTGGGCTAAGACTCAATCGGCATTCTCAATTCTCATCGCGATTCCGCGAGTTCGCTTGAGTGCTGAATCCCGTCTTATTTCCTTCCTGCCCCTGAACCTACCCGGGATCCGGACAAGTCTTCGACATTTGACACCGTCTTGGAGAGTTATGTGGCAAATTGGTATCGTGAACTTATGTCGTGCAAGTAATTTGAGTGTTAGCTTTTGGGATGACTTGAAGATGATCATATCGCTCGGAGCTTAAGCTCCTTTAGCAAAATGGAACTATTGACAACCTTCCCGAACTCACGAAGGGACTTCTATAAGCCGTGCATGGCACAATGATCTTTATTTGTGGGCTCGACTGCGCAAGCCCGAACACTGACGCCTTCATCGCAGAATAAACCCTGGCATTTCTCACAATGTATTTCTCTATGCCGTGTAATACTCAAAAGTCTACTTCAACCCATCCAAGAAAGTGATTAATTGCTTCGTTGACACAACTCCCAGCACCTTCGCTGTATCCTCCTCAGTGACGACCAGATAACTGATGCCCAGTTTTCCAAATAGCTCCACAGCATACTCAAGGGGTGCCCTTGAGGAGAGAGTGAGAGGACTTCTATCGATCGCCTCCGCAAGAGTCCCTTCAAGAACGTTTATCTCACTAGGCTCTTCAACACCATCAGTTTTCTCAATCACTTGCAAGGCTTGCTCCAGTTTGTATTGCGAAATATAACCGTGACAGAGTCCCTTGTCGTTAACGAACACAAGTCCAGAGTCGCTCAGGACGCTGTTCTGAAGATGAGAGAGCTTTTGTTGGAGTACTGATGTGAAGACACGACAGTCTGGACCCACAGACACAATAGCGTTGTCCGTGGCATCTTTTGAAGGGAGAAGAGCGTCTACCATCGCACTGCCCTCATTGTCTCTGAACTCTTTGACCTTGGTGATTGCACCCTCAGCCTCCAAGAAGGGATGCCCTTGAAGATGCTGAGCAAGATCGTAAACACCATCGGCACTGATTGCATCAGCCACCCACTTCGCAGTCAGGATGGCGATCATGAAAGGCGGAATGAAGTTGACCTCTCCAGTCAGCTCAAACATGATGACAGCCAGACTGACAGTCATTCTGCTAACCCCAGCTAGGAAGGCTGCTGACCCGACCATGGCGAAGATCCCCGGTGAGATGTTGGGGATGAGTTGCCCGATCATTCGACCGAAGAGCGCGCCTGCATCCATCGCGGGGATGATAATTCCAGATGGGACCTTGCAGCCGAATGTAATGGTCGTTAAAAATAGCTTGACGAATGTCCCGGAGACCAACCATGCGTAGTACGTACCCTTGCCAGTAGCTTGGGCCTCTTGCTGGCAGATCCAGTCCTCGTTGACTTGATTGCAGTCAACAAGTAATCGCTGCATGACAATATCCCCAGTCTCCCTGATCAACATATTCGGAAATTGTAAAATCGCGGTGATCAACGTCACGAGAGCCAACTCAAAGACAGGGTTGTTCTTGATGAGCGGAATCTTTCGGAATGATTTGGACCAGAGGAAGTTGGCTTTGCAGAATACTCCACCAAATATACCACCGCAGACGCCGAGAACGATGAAGACGAGATAGTGAAGAGCATCGTAGTTGACGCCGTAGTTCGTCTCAAACAGAACAAGCTTGCCAGTACCTGTAGGGTTGAGTTCCTTGAGTACAGCCGCCGCCACCACTGAACAAAGACAGCTTCGCCAAAGTACTCGACGGGGAAAGTAAGTGCTGATCTCCTCGTAGCTGAACAGAACACCTCCAATCGGAGCTCCGAAAGCGACAGATAAACCTGCTGAACATGCGATGCTGAGCATCTCCCTCAGTTTCCGCTGATTACTCGCGTACTTGGGGATGCAGACGGTGACAAGATAACCAACGCAAGCTGAGATGTGTACAAAGGGACCTTCTTTTCCCAAACACATGCCCGTTGCGACTGCGAAGATTGATCCGATGGCCTTGACGATAAGGACCTTGAGATCGAAGAGATGAGGGATGCAGAAGCCGGACAATACAGTCTTTATCTCTGGGATACCGCTTCCTGCCGCCATGTACATGACCTTTCCGCCTGCACTCGCAGACGACCGTTCTTTCTCCGGAGCGACGGCAGTGAGATTCGTCTTCGTAGTCGCGGTGACGCTCCCAGCGATGATACCAAAGGCCAGAGCAAGGCCGACATAGATGGCGTATGCAGACACGTAGCTCTCTGTCCACGACTTCCAGTTCTGGCAGGTTGTCTCTGTCGCACAGCAAGCTCGGTGACTCAGAAATATGTTGTCGGTGCAGTAACCATCTTTGAGATCTGCTAAAACCTCAACGCTGACGTCTACAAAAGCTGCGATGGAGGCAGTAAAAAGACCGATGAGGAAAGCTGCGACCCAGCCCTGAGAAGCGTCCCATAGCTTGGCGGTGCGGTAGCGTATTCCTCGTCGAGAATAGAGACTTGAGGTGTCGCGTCGATGACTATCTTGCACGAGGTCTTGAAGCCAGTTGATGGTATGATAGTCATTATATGGTAGACTGTCCTGCTGTGAGGTAGTATTTGTCGATACGGTGGCCTTGATGGGGCGCTTATGAGATAGTATCAAGGGAGTAGTCTCCGTCGCTTTGACAGGCATCGAGTCAGAAGCCATTTCGAGAGGGATGGTTAGAACAATACGGATTAGGCATTAGAAAGACTGGGAACGCCATTCTATAAGAGTCATGCACTACCAATCCATGGAAATACAAATGAGAACTCGATATCAGATTCTGTACATCTAGCGGAAAAGTAAAGTACAGATCTCGAACTTGTGACGTCAATGCATTGCATCTCCGGGCTGAACACAGCCCTCCAGGGTCTTGTGATAAGGTTGCAGAACTAACTGACCTGTCGCTTCTGTGCCGGACACAAAGAACAGTGTTCCATTGGTGAACTCCAGAGCGGGAAGATGCCCCGATCGATTGCCAGATAATCTTCTCAGGCGGCATAGGCGAGAGCTCAAATTAACTGTAATGCCTGCATGGATTCAACTTTCGATTGAAGGGCCATTGCTGATTCGATGCATGTTTGTCGAATCTGCATGGTGGCAGTCTAGAACATTGAGTAGAGATAAGCAGTCACACCAAAAACCGCCACTATCTCCAATTCACACATGCAGAAGAGATAAGAACCCCAGGTATGGTTCAAGATCTCACCTTTGACAGATGTTTAACAATTGACTGGAAAAAAATCTCAAAGGGTCATATGTCAAAGATCGGGCTCCGCGGAAATATATATAATCATTTATCCTGTGCGACGTTCAGTATAGGGCTTTTCGCTGATCGACATCCTCGTGAGCGGAGAGATTGTCATGCTCTCACCCAGCATAACATGGCACATGGCCTGCTCACAGACACAGCGGCAGATAACGACTAGCGCCAGTGTCAGATAAACCCAAGAAAACTCAGGTCCTGCCCTGAGATGTCTGACATCGCCGAAGCAATGAGGTTCCTCATGAGGCTCCGCCTTCAATAATATTAATTCTCCCACCCCAGTTAGTGACACGTGAGCACCTCTCACCTTTCACGGATATCGCCCGTTCCGACAGTCGCAGTTCAACCTCATGGCTAGCAAGCACTTACGTAGTTGCTTGGTCACTGGAACAATACCAGCTCAGGAAAGCATTGTTGATAGGCAAGAACTGAGGCTTGTTGGAATCCCAAGCATTTACTGTTGTTATAGTACTCAGGTTATTATCTGCCATATGGGCTGATTGTTGATGCCCCGGGATTGCTTCTCGGACGGCCCCTCAAGGTTCTTGGATAGGCTTTTATTCTATGACAAAAATCACACCTAAGATCAGGATATCCGACCGGGCCAACGTGGCCACCAATCGGGATAAGCGTCGTGTCTTGCAGATATCTGATGTTGAAGCTCCCCTCCGAAACTATACGCGATCTCATCTAAGATTCTCCGGCTGTATCTCTTGATGAATGTTGAATGTAGGTAAATAAATTAGCAAATATAACGTAGATTTAATTGAACTAAATGGGGAATGATAAAAAAAAAGAGAGATATTAGCACTAAATGACAACCTGGGATGAGATCAGATCCATGTCAGGCAAAACATACACGGCTGTTGTAGCCATGCTGGGAGTTGGCATATCCTCTAGAAACCCTGCTACAATTGGTAGTTAGCAGAGAAGATGATTTGATTCCAACATAGGGTGACGACTGGAGGAGGATGGCTACAGAGAGGAGTGTTCTTGTGTTGGATGCCAATGACTAGAGGGAAATCCTGCCACCTATATTCGCTGCCTTGACTACCCTCCCGCGGTTGCAAACCCCAGATTTCTGGCATAATTCCTATCTCAATAATACAATACTTTCATACTGTTGAGGAACATATTTGAACCAAGTTTCGTTTTCCATTCCAAGTCACAGGTGAGTGGTGAGCACTGAAGCCAGTACATCTTGCTAGGCCTATCTAATTTAACGACAACACAATAACATCAATCAATTAATATCAGAAACTTCCAGCAGTCTCTAGGTGATTCTTTAATTTATTTATGGAGCTAGTGAGAAGTAATTTCGCGAAGTTTCTAGAAAACTGACATCCTGCCAATCACCCTTGCGCTTCTCAGCCTTCAAGGATCAACATCCCAAGGCAGAAGCCGGTTGAGCAAAAACGCATAAGAACAGTCGACAAGACCATTAAATCTTGTATTTCAAATCACATTCCCTCTTAATCATTCTAAGCACCATCAATCCATATTTGACAATGTCTTCCCTTCCCTTTAGCGCTCCGCCCTGGCCCGTCCCCGCGTCAGCAAATCTTACATCATCCACCATTTCCGTTCCCGACGGTGAGATTGAGCGGCTCAAGACACTCCTCAAGCTGTCGCCTATTCCAGAGGCGAACATTTGGAATTCGCGTGATGATGGTGCTTTTGGTCTCCCCAGAGATACTTTGATAAAGTTGGTTGAGTATTGGGCGAATGACTACGATTGGAAGAAATGGGAGGCTACTCTCAATTCGATCCCGCAGTTTGACATCACTGTCACTGATGAGGACTCGGAAGACTACAAGATCAATTTCTTGGCTTTGTTCTCTAAGAACCCCTCTGCCGTCCCCATTTTGTTTCTTCATAGCTGGCCTGGCTCTGTTGTTGAATACCTCCCCATCCTTCAGAAACTCAAAACTGAGTACGATCATGAGTCTCTACCCTATCACATCATTATTCCTCACCATATCGGCTTCGGTTTCTCTGATGTACCGCCCCTCGACAAGCCATTCACCCATATCGATAATGCCCGCCTTATGTCCAAGATGATGCATTCCCTGGGCTTTGGCAAGACAGGGTACATGACCCAGGGAGGTGATTTAGGCGGCTGGACAGCACCTGTCATTGCAAACATTGATCCAGCATGTAAGCTCGTTCATATGAGCATGCTCAACATCTCGCCTCCTGCAGGCGAAGATATCGAGGAAGGTATCAAGGCCGGCAAGTATACTCCCGACGAGATGGAAGCATTCGGCAGAATGGCAGACTTTCAAAAGAAAGAAACAGCCTTCATACAACTCGATGGCACCAAGCCGGCTACAGCAGGGTACATCTTCGGCAGCAGCCCCATCGCCCTCCTCGCCTGGATCGGCGACAAGATGCACCGCTGGTCCGACGAAACACCCTCCAAAGACCTCATCCTAACAAACATAGCGCTCTACTGGTTCACAGGCTGTTACCCGACCTCTATCTACCTTCACCTCACAGTCCTTGAGGATCATGAGCTCATGATGAATGCTTGGAAGAGTCTCAAAGTACCGCTTGGGCACTCGGCGTTCAAGAAGGAGCTTGTTACGGCGCCGGAGAGATGGATTCAGCGGGCGGAGCAGGTGAAGTGGTATAGAATGCATGACAAGGGTGGACACTTTGCTGCGCTTGAGGAGCCGGATGCTCTTTGGGAGGATGTGGAGGGTTTCATTGGGGCGTTTTGGGAGAGGTGAAGCGATTCCAGTCACGACGCGGCGCTTGAGATGGGAATAGGCAGCGACAAATGCCGAGTAAAGTCTAGTATAATTTAGGATGAGTTGGGCAGCTATGTGTTGTCCGCGGTCTTGAGGTAATAGACATTAAATATACAAGGATACACCATCCCTAGTCACATTAGTTAAAGAGTCTATCAGGTTAGGTCACGACGATCTCAATACCGCCCACATCACGACTCGGCCCTAAATACATCCCCTGAAGGGTTAGCAAGAAGATTAATAGTATTTTAGTACCACTTTGAATAAGTAAGAGAATATTGGGTTTTTTTTTACTTTTAATATATAAGAGAATTAAATTATTTTAATTTTAATTACTATTAACTTTTTAAGATTAATTTTACTTTTAAATTAAAAGTAAGTATTTATAATTTTTATTAAAATATTAGCTATTATTATTAATTACTTTCTTTAACTAAGGTTA
>LTDI01001180.1:0-34395 GCA_001654545.1 Fusarium agapanthi
CTCGGAGATTGGTATAGGAGACAGGGGGTGGAGGGGTGGAGGGGTCTCTTGGAGGGCTGTAATTGGGCGACATTGAGTCATAAGGGGAAAGATAAAAAGATAAGAGACCTCCGATATAACAAAGTGACAAGCATCAACTAAGGTACCCAGGTTGGAGAACTTGACTCATAATTCTATTTTTGTTTTCGATATTACTGGTCTGGAATAAAAGATCAGAGGATATTGGCCACGCCTAGGTAGGAAGCTATCTTTGAGCACCGATCTCCATTGCCGTGCTTTTGACTCCCTATGATGATAACAGGATTGGTTGGCAAGCATCATCGCTGCAACTGGAGCTTAAACATATGCCTCTATATAGGAACAAAGAGTTCAAGGATGTAAGCGCAAGCGACATCGGGCATGGAGATGTATCATAGATCTTCCATGAGGATAGGTTTGGTTGTCTTTGTTCTTTCACCTACAGTTGTTGCGAGCATTCGATTTCTGGCAATGAACGTGTGACCTTACTTGATATACATCTTTATTGATTTGAAAAGTTCCCAATGTCAGTTGATAGTCTTCCCTCATGAGAGCCACATATTGTCGATATACTCGAGCAAGTCAGCTACCCTATAGCAATACCGGACCGTCGATTGTCCATTAAGGCTTATGATCGGATCGTCGCTGCTGCATGCCCGGTAATTCGACAAGTTACCACCAGAATCTTAAGGTTATTCCAATCGTTGTCACATAGAATGAGTTTATGCTTCCAGGTATGTTGAGGTCGGACTCTAATACGGAGTACGATATATCAAAAAGGCACACATGAGTGAATCCAAGCAAGATCAGGAAGAAACTATTGTCTTGAATGTCGGATTAAAAAGTATGGTTGCTCACCTGCGGCAGAGGGAATCGGATCCCTGATCTGGTATCAGGTGCAGATTTGACCCATTCCATGTTTAGACGGCTGTCTAAATGATATATAGAGGAAAAGCTTAGGTATCAGATCGACAATTTAAACACTTGATTTACCATATATTTCACGAATGGCATTGTCGTTGTCGGAAAGTGAGATCGTGAAGGTAAACATGCTTGTTCCACTGCTTCATCCTAGTAGAAGTCAAGACTTCGGATATGTTTCCAACGTCTATCGTTCGAAACGAACTTTCTCTTGAGAATTTACAACCTGGCTCACGGAATCATAGATGTACTAAAGAACTACGGAAATGTCCATGCGAAAGGATGAGTTGTCGCACCAAATTGAAGTGACCTTTATTGACGATATTCGTCATCAAGTAGTAGTCTCGCACACTATGGCTCAACTATGAGAGGCTCAAAGTGTCACACACTATCACACCTGCTGCGGGGAAAGTTGCAACGGTTCAATGGCGCACGGCGGAGTTTGAGTTTCTGCTCAATATTCTCCGTGAGACAAGAAGCTGATGGTGGTTGTCATCATACCAAGCGGCGATGGTGTAGATCTGAAGAGAGTGGGGGTTCAACTATAGGAATCATGAGGAGAAAATGGAGCGGGCGCTTTTACGTATTTAATTACAAGGGATGTGGGAGTAGCCAAGGATTTCCGATATCCGAAGTCCCCGTTCACAGGCGTGGGATGCCCTCACTCAGCTCAGCGAACCAAGACCCATCGCCATCCTCGAGGCCAATGTCGTGATATGGCTGACAGCGGTTACAAGGGTTACTTAACCCACATGGCGCAAGCTTGACCGCAAACTAGGCTCTAACAGGATGCCTAAATCAATCTCCCCGAAGATTTACTGTGGCGTCAATCCACCTGAGGTCGCTGTAGAAGCACCTGCTAGTGCTAACCCAGCCCAGCCTCTGATAGCAAAGGGCCCTCGCACGCCATCGGCTGCTCGCCAGCTCGCCATGAGTAGGGCAGGGGAACTACCTGCAGAAGAGAAATCTACAGCGACGACCATGGAGGATCTCAACTTGGTCCTTGGACACAAGACCTCACGGAGTCTTGCTGACAGTGAGAGTCTTGCCAGCGCCAACCGAAGCAGCAGCATGGGCTGTCGAGTCTGTCGCGCGAGAAAGGTAAGTGCCGTATTTTCTTTTCCATTTTCAGGGTCTGTCTGATAAGAGATTCATTCAACTCACATGCGATAAACCGCAGGTCAAATGCGACGGTCGGCCCAACGGCTGTCGCAATTGTGAACGTCTCCAACTCGAGTGTGTTGACGATGACGGTTCAAAGTCTGGCAGTCGGCGTGGATCAGTTCCTGTGTCCCTGAGGAAGATCAGGACTTATCGATCATGTACCAGTTGTCGCGTATCAAAGACTAAATGCGACGGCGACCGCCCGAGATGTTCACGATGTAGTGCCCGTAATCTCGAATGCCAATATGATGGAGGCTCGGCTCCTCGCTGGGCGCGCAACCTCAGCAAGGCACCAACTTCGGGTTCGACTGAAGAAGATCTAGAGTCTTCTCTGGATGCTTCCTCAATCGCTGGGGAGAGCCTGAGGTCACACAGTCTCGTCCAGTCACGAGAGAACGATGTCGCAACGTCTCATCGGTCAAGCATCAGAGATACCAGCAGCATCAATCCACCCATAGACTTTGCCGATGATACCGAGTTGTCTATTCATTCATGGTGAGTTGATGCTTCATTCCCGAAGATCCGGGTCAATTCATCTGACTTATCTCTCCTAGGCTCATATCACCAGATCTCCCATCTGGGAACAACATCCGTACCGTGGTTGACCACTATTTTGCCAACATTCATCCTCTCCGATGTTTTGCTTTTGTACATAGACCATCATTTGCTCGTCTGTTAGATAAGGGCTTTGAGTCCGACGACGAAAAGGCACTACTGCACATTATCTGCGCACAAGGAGCCAAGTATGTCCCTCAATCTGAGCTATGTGGACATGACACTAATTATCCAGGTTCTATGCTCTATCCCTCAATTTAGAGGATCAGGATGCTAAAGCGAGCTTGATCCGAGCTGCGGGCAACAGCTGGGCACAAAAGGCTGAAATGCTGGTACTCACCAATTTTGGCAAGATTTCGGTCCAAAGACTCATGGTAATTCTTCCGCAATGCTCGGGCTCGCAAATGACTGACATAGCTGTTCAGACATGCATATTACTTTACGACTTCCACTTTAGACTAGGCGAATACACCCAAGCTCTGATGCTGAGTGGTCTCGCAGTCCGAATGGCTCACGCACTACAGCTCAACGTCGAGTTCTCACCCGACATTCTCTGCGCAGAGGCCAACGAGTCCTCCCCTCCAGCCGTTGAGAAGGAGAGTCGTCGTAGACTCATGTGGGCCTGCTACATCCTAGATGCCTGGACGGGTAGTGGTGTTGATCAATTAACACTACTGCGTGAAGCCGATATTAAAATCCAGTTGCCATGCAACGAACGTAACTTCAGACTTCGGATCCCTTGTGTAACAGAAACGCTCGGTGTAGGACACGTTCTGCAATTCCTCCCTCCTGCGATTGTTCCACGAAGACCGGCTGCCAACATGGGTATCATGGCTTACTACATCCGGATCGTCACCTTATGGAAACGGGTAGTCAGGTTCGTTTGGAACCCGGAATGCTCTTTGAACGGACGCCGGCATCTAACTGAATACAGATATGTAAAGCATCTGAATACGAGCCCGCCTCCGTGGCTTCCCGAGTCCGACTTTGCAGCTCTTGATGCAGATTTGCGATCATGGGGACGACATCTTCCCGAGTTCATCTCATACTCCACTGACACCATTTACGCACGCCTCGAATCCGATCAGCTCGGATCACTTGTCTTGCTCCATTGCACATATCACCACAACCTACTAGATCTTTACAGAATATCTATGCCTGATCTTTTCAAGTTGATCAAGCCTTTCTACTTCCCACCTAATCAGCAAGAGTTTCTGCAGTCTTTGCAAGCCGATTGCTTTTACCACGCAAAGCAGATCTCTACTATATTGGCTGAGGCGGTACAACATGGTGCACGATATCTTGCCGACAGTCTCCTCCCCTGCTTTGCTTATGATAGTAGCCGTGTGATGTTGTACTACATTGCAAGGCTGCTTGACTTGAGTAGACCTGATGCAGAAACGATTGTTGTGGACGCAATCAATGCCGTGGAAAGTAACAGCAAGATCCTACGCACAATGGCGGCTCTGTTCCCACTCGCCGATTCCCTAGTATGTGAAATAACAAGTATTACATTCGTAGTGGGATATGCTAACTACGGTAATAGGCAACGACGACTGAAAGATGGCTAGCCAAGATTCGCAAGACCTTTGCGCAGGATGAACATATGAGTGACCGCCCTCTACATGGCGACGAGGAAAGGTGTGTAACACAAACCCCTCAATGTAGTTCGATATTAACAAGTATGTGCTAGGTCACCAATTTTGACTGGAAGTCCCGTCACCAGCAGCCCTGACGAGGCCATGGGAGCTCTTGGCCTGGCACGTCTTGCGCAAGGCCAAAGCAGTGATATGAAGCCGATAGACCGCGATGCTTGGAACAAGATGGAAAGCGGCAGTCCAACTGCGAGCAAAAGAGGACCAGGATCAGTCTCGGGGGCAAGCAGTCAGCCCGAAGTAACGCCCGCACGATCCAAACTGCAGCACGAGCAGCCAGTATCTCAACGGACACCCCCAGGAGCTACGACTTCACACATGGACCACCAAGCCGTAGACCTCAGCGATTTGCAGAACTACCTATCGTGGGATATGTATGGAATTATGGAGATGAACGACAATGGCTTGAAGGCTGGCATAGAAGACAACGGCATGCCATCCTGGAGTACGATGTGATCACAGAGCATCTAAGCCAAAGACGCTATGATAGCACCAGGGAACCAGATCCCGAAGGTCATTTCAATGATCCGGATGTCGTTTTTATCGATCTACAATGGAAGAAAGATGGTGACACGAGCGACTCCGGGTCATCGGTTTCGGAACATCGCCCAATGATTACAATGACACAAAGTGTAATGAGTATCACGCAATGCAGTGACGACGATATGAGCTCGACGATATGGCAACGGAACATCACGTATTGTCTTTGGTCTCAGCATCGACTCCAGGAATATCAAATGCGTAGAGCGTTTTGAAAAGAGCCGGTGGCTCTAAAGAGCACTTTTTGGGCCGCCAATGGCCACCACTGTATGCTAGTCGCTGCCTTTATGACTATGGGATCTCCAGCAGTCGATTGGAACTTCTTGGACATGTCTGTTCAACTTTTCTACAACGTATATGAGGGGTTTTCTTGTTGGTGTTGGTGCTGCCTGTTCATTGTCAATATGGGAAACTTGATATCGGAGCCTTGGAGCATTGGGCACAGGATGGGTGCCTTAATAGATTTTCGATACCCAGGGGCAAGAAAACTCGGACCTGAACATATAGTGTCAAAAATAAACTCAGCAAAAGATATCCTAAACTTATCCTAAATTACCTAAATCTTTTTATTACTTGGGATCAAGGTCCTGAGTTTTCTTTCCTCCCCTAGCCGGTACCTTAGATATCAAGGTTGTTCTCAGGTCTTGCTAAAGATCGGCAAAGAAATGTGGACAGGATCCAGTGAAGGCATCGCGTCTTTCCCTGGGCGAGCTGAACTTCCCGTTTACGGTACAAATTCGGAGCGAGCGACCGTAAAATGCAAGGATTAAATCGATCGACCACGATCTGGACGCACTCCGCTCAAGATGTGGGTGGACTCGTGAGAATGACGCAGAAGCACTTTAGCAACTGACAGACTAGCCTGTTTCACCAGATGGTGCGAACAGCTGCTGTACCGTGGGTAATGGTAAGAGTTTTTATGAAGGGAGGAACAGGCGACTCAATGATACGGACGGTTTGATTACAAGCGACAGCCTCGAGCGTTGGCTTAGAGCACGCACCAGGTAATACGTCAAGAGCTGGGAGTGGGAAGAAGCAATGGCAGATGCCATGGGGAGCTTGGGCCTTACGATAAATGATAAACAATCTACGGAGTACCTAATCAATTAAACCTCGGAGATCGATTACGGTAGGGTTCATGGGGCCTCGGCGATGTGTGAGATGTGCTGCAGATGATGGGTAGCTATGGCAATGCCAGGGAACCCGCTGTTATGCTTTCTTTGTTTACATGCGGAGTGAGTGGTAGTCTAGTTAGTGGTGAGAAATAGGTAACGTTGGAAAGGATTCGAGGTACATAAGCTTGTTACAAACACAGACTATAGCTGCAGGTGCTCTTCGCCAATCGTAGGCTGAGTTTTGAAACGATTGTTTACGAAAACCATGATTTTTACAAGACCAACCCATGGAAGAAATGGACGGTAACAACAGGTAACCCGGGTAGCTGCTGTATGTGAACATTGACTTCCCCGTTACGACCATGGCAAGAAAACTCTGCTTGCGGCTCAGCATTCTTACTCTTCTTGTGATACGAACATCCATGGCCGTCTCGTCTTGTTTTTCTGCTGCTTGCGGAGTCTTGATTCGCTTATCCTGCGAACTAGATATCGCTTCTGCACATGCATGTCAACTCAACTGAACTACTGTATGCAAGGAGTTGGAGTAAGGTACTGTACATGTAAGACGCCGAACACACTTGCGTAAGGATGATATGGACCACTGCGGGTTCATGCTTGTCTTGCCTCAGGGAGCAAGAAAATATAAGACTTTAAAAGAGGGTACTAAAATAAACTTGGAAAAGAGTGCCCTAGGCTTAGGCCAAAGTTGACTGAGTCTTTTTGTCATTTAGGATCAAGGTCCTGAGCTTTCTTTCCTCCCCTAGTCTTACTAAGGCCTTATGTTTGTGTGATATTGGACCCATGGGGTAAAAAACAAGGAACCAACTTATTACTCCTCAAGGCTTAGTTAGTTAGATACCCAAGTGATAAAGTGGCCGCTAGACCGCTAGTTCAGATGTTTAAGCGAGAATAGGTACATATGGATGTTTGCACGTAACACTTTGATCGTTCGATCTCTCAAGGCGCAAGAGTGGAAACCGTCCTCAATTAAATCCCATCTTTTTCCTGGTTCTCGCATCGTGGACGGGCCAAAGGCTGCCCGTCCGTCCCTGGAAATCAGAGGGGGCCAAGGGTGCTAGATGGGATTCCCACTCCAGGCCAATCACGGGCACTGACAACTGGAGCTCATCAGCAACAGGTGATCAGCCCGCGCTTCTACCAAGCTTTCAGTGGCCTCACAGCCCTGGAACATCCCTGCCAAAAGCGAGCTTCAGCGGGGTAAGCTTGCTTGAAACACTGGGGCGCCCCGAAATAGCCCGCCAATTACACATTCCCTGTACCGGAAGGGAGGTTGCTGTAGCAACTCGCCGCTTCCTATCGTTTACCATATTGCGCCAGATGCCGCCGTGAATACTTTCATGTTATGTCGCTAGATCCTCCGTCTTGACCTTGGACTCTCTCTTGTCTCAGCCGCTTTCAAAGTCTCTCTTTTTATTTCTCCAACTCGTAAATCTACCATCACGAATCCGCTTTTGCGGTGCATGGCATTTGCACTCAATTTTCGCAAACCTACCTACCTACCTCCAACTTCGCTTTGCGCATAGGATGCTATTCCCGCCCCGACGAACTTCACTGCTCGATGACCACATGTGAGAGAAAGTAAACACCAACTGGACACACACGATTGCATTGCACACAACCCAATAAAACCGAGACTACGATTCACGCTGCACGCATTTTAAATACATTTTACATACGTTTATTCGCAAGCGCCTTTGTTCACCCCATTGCTTGTATATAGCATCGTTACCGATCACGTTATCCCCTGAACGGCGAAAGTCGCGATACCAAGCAAGATGGTGGACACAAGTTACCTTGCGCAGCAGGTTAATAACAGCATTGCCCAGCTGCACGGT
The DNA here is from genome assembly GCA_001654545.1 of Fusarium agapanthi. NCBI lineage: Eukaryota > Fungi > Ascomycota > Sordariomycetes > Hypocreales > Nectriaceae > Fusarium > Fusarium agapanthi. Next base: position 7,825 of record LTDI01001180.1, read on the forward strand.
CTCTTCGATGAGATCGGTGTCCCTGATCATGAGCGCGAAGCTCGGGAATCTGAGGTATGTTGTTTCCTTGGTCGCAAAGCATATCGCAGCGCACTGACTTGAGTAGTTGTTCTCAGCATTGTCTGAAGCACTCAATAGCCAAGTGCGGCTAGTCAATTCAGAAAAGAAGGAGATGGTCGACGAGGCAAAGAAGATCATTACCATGATTCACCAAATGGAGGCATCGTTGGACGATTCAAAACGTCGCCGCGAGTACGAAGACGACGACGACTTGACCATCACGTATCCTCTGACACAATGCCTCCAACAGCTGAAGGAGAAGCATATACAAATCAGTCGACTCCATAAGGAGCGCTTCGAGCAAGTCAAGAGTGCGTTCGCAGCTACAATTTTTGTCTTTCACTCACTAACATCACCTAGAACTCGTCGTGGCCCTTGAATCCTATTCCTCTCACCTTGAGCCCACATTCGTCCAAATCCCCTTACCGCCCACAGGGCCTAACCAGTCCATCCCTCCCAACTTTGACCTTTCTTCCACCTACGTTGACAAGCTTGACAATGAGTTCACACGAGTCTATGAGGAGTATTCTCGTCGTATCGCTACTGTCCAAGCCCTTGCCGACCAGACCATTGGCCTATGGGCTGAGCTTGGCATTCCCCAAGCGCAACAAGATGGCGCTATCGTCAAGTACTATCGCGATGCTCCTGAGCAACTTGGTCTACATGAGGAAGACATCAACCGACTCCGCTCCAAGCGCGACAGACTCTCAGATGAGAAGAAGAACCGCGAAAAGAAGCTCAAGGAGCTCAGGTCTTCCGTCGAGGCTCTATGGATCAAGCTTGGTGTTGACGAGAGCGAGACCAAGCCATTCCTTAACGCGAACCGCGGTTGCGGTGTGCGACAGATCAATGAGTTTGAGGACGAGCTCGCACGATTGAACGAGCTCAAGCGTCAAAACCTCCACCTTTTCGTCGAAGACTCCCGCATCAAGCTTCAAGAACTCTGGGATGCGCTATACTTTTGCGAGGATGAGATGCTTGAGTTCACCCCTGCCTTTTCCGATGTCTACAGTGACGCCCTTCTGGAAGCCCATGAGCGTGAAATTGCCCGGCTCGAAGCTCTCAAGGAACAGCGGGAGCCCACATTGGCACTCATCGATAGACACAAGAGTTTGATCCAGGAGCGTGATGAACTCGCTGCCTCCAGTCAGGACGCATCGCGACTCATGGCACGCGGTCAGAAGGGTGAGAAGCGAGATCCTGGCAAGCTGCTCCGCGAGGAAAAGATGCGAAAGCGTATCGCCAAAGAACTCCCTAAGATCACTGCCGATCTACGCAAGATACTTTCCAAATGGGAAGACGAATATGGACGACCTTTCCTCGTGTATGGTGAGAGTTACTTGGACGAGATTGAGGCCTCTGATGGGCCAAAGAAGGGCGCACTGCCGCCCCGTTCTAAGACACCCGCTGGTCCACCTCCCTCGACCATCAAACCACCCAAGTCTGTACCAAACCGAGCTGCCACCAAGTCTGCTCCTCCTCGATCCATGACCAAAACCCCAACCGCTGGCATGCCTCCCAAGCGGCCTGGACACCAAGCTACGGGTTCCATTTCTAGTATACCTGGAAGCCCTGCAAGGAGTCCATCGCGAATTCCTGCTCGAGTTCCGCTATCAAACATGAAGCACGGAAACAACTCTCCCGAACGGCCTCGTGCCGAGTCGCGAGCTGATACCTTCCGACCTGGTCCTCCTTTGATGCGGGCACCTCCTCCCAAGATGCGTGACCTGATGGCTCGGGGTGATCTTGAAGCTCCTATGAATCCCTATAAGTCCATGGGCCTCAATTCCAGCATTGTTCGCCATGTTGAGCCTGAGGACGTGTATGATGATCGCCCTAGAACAGCGAGATCCAACTCCAACAACTCTCAGTATAGCAGCCATCCCAGCAACAATTCCCAGTTCAGCAGTCACCCAAGCAACAACTCTCAATACTATAGCGAAGAGAGCTTCCATGACCCTTATTCCACCATCCGCTCACAAGGCTATCGTCCGATGGCTCCGCCAAGGCAAATCTCTGGCAACTCAATGGCATCAACCAACATCTCTGGATCTGAAAACTGGGAGACATACGACGATAACAGCGAACCTGAGCTTGACGTTTCAGATGCCTACTACGCCAAGTTAAGGGCGACTCGCAATAAGCGGTTCTCACCTGAGCCAGGCCGACCCACGAGCAGTCAATCCAAGCGCATACGTGGCATACCTCCTACAGCCTCATATAATGGGCCAGTGATGATTGACCAAGATGGTAACCGCATCATTTCAGGTAGTGAATGGACAGACGAGGATGCCTACTGAGCCCTTCCCTGATTTACCTTCACTCAACGTTTACCCATGAATGATGTCAAACGACCGTACCATTCTGAACGATGATGGATTCACGCAAGCTTTTTCATGATGATGCAGGCATCTCGCGACGATCTTGGGTGAGCAAGCGAACAACAGAACGCCGCAGAGCCACGGCCTGTCTAGTCGCAACGTTGATGCACGACTGAATGCCTCTACGATAACGCCAGACAGGCGTCTTGTCACAGTTTCACCTCCTTTGGACATCTTTTGCCAACGAGTTCTTCCTTTTTTCTTCTTCAATTTTTGCTTTTCTCGGTAGTCACTCCTGACTGTCTAAGTTACATCTCGCCCGGCCCGACGCCAGGATTTTTTGTATTCTTTCTTCCTTTTTTTCTCTTTTTTCTTCTTCTAGCTTGAGCGGGATATCGTACACAGGTTCCCCGCCTACCGAGTGAGGGCCTTCCAAGTGAGTACTTGCTGGCCCTAGGATAATGTGGGATGTGCATAAGGGGGGTTGAGGGCGCTGGAAAACTGGATTAGGTAGGGATGGCAGGCGTCCAGGATCATTGGCGTTTAATGTATATCCTGAGTAGGTCGAGCTGCTCGACTATATTCTCAACAATGCTATTTGTCTTGATTTTGAACGATTGTCCTTTGATATGTGAAGTCATAGTATTTGTGATGTCCGTTAAATTGCAGAACTCTTGTGAACACAGTGTCGGGAAGCTCTCTCGTAACAGCTAAGACCAACGTGATTCCAAGATTGCCCCATATTTGTGTTAGGTTGAAGTGATTGGCCTACAGAAGCCTGATGGCTACTGTATAGACGTTCCTAATACCGTTTCCAAACGTAGGTGTCGATAAATCTCTAGGCCCGTTCCCTCAGGGGCTCGCTAAAGTCGTTTGCTACATGGTAGGGAGCCACGACTGCTCTACCATACATCTGATATGCACACTCGAGTTCCTAGCCCAAGCTTCAAGTCATAGCAGCTGATAGACTGTTCTAAGCAAGGCTGGCGTCTAAGAATATAATAAAATAAATATTCTATCTTTGCGCTCTCTGGGCAGCATTAGAAATAGGCTCTAATGCGCGGACGTGAAGCGTGTCGCAACAACCCTTGACGTAGTACAACCTTATTCTCATTGTACACTATATAGCATACCACGACATTATAGGTAGGTCGTCAACTTGGTCAAGAGACGTACATTCCTTCTCGACCATCAAGATTGGCCTGATTAGCACGTTGAGTATCTGCAGCCGCATGCAACGTTGGCGATGGTATAACCTCCATCCAGCATCAGACACAGGATCTATATATAACAAACTGGTGTTAGACAAAAGGTCCGGATGAGGCAAGCGATACATGATCTGTTTGGTACAAGAGTTGCATCTGGAGAAGTAACATGGATCTATTTGTTTCAGATTCCGTTGCGAGGTTGAATTCTTCAGCTCTGCATGCCATGGCACAGCTCAACTCACCGTTTATCTATGGTGGATTAACTATTCCAACAAAGGAAGAGCTCGTTTGGTCTGGATGCCACAACTGCGTTTTAGCGCCAGGGGTAAATTTCCGAATTGCTATTACTTTTCACGGCATCTTGATTGGACACGTCCTTTTTACTGCGTCTTGTTAGTTGTGGCGATAATTGTGAAGCGTAATTGTTCAATGATGGTATTGTCTAGATTAAGAATAACCTTTGTCTTACCCTTGACTAATAGAGTAAATAGTCTTGTCAATTAAGCATAATAAGAGACAAGCCATGTGCTGTCTGTTGAGTCATGTGATGATGGCTGACCTAACAATTTCGAGACAGTCTCCTACTTACCTCAACAAGTCAACTTTCAACAATTGTTCATAACTATTCCCTCAAACAATCGAGACTCTTTAACATTTAGAAACTGCCAAGAGATAGAGAAGTTCTCCCGTTCGATCCAAGCAGATTCTCGGCCGCTCGCGCCGCTTCATCGGATTTGTTCGTATCCACCTCAACAAGGATAATTTCCATCATGTTCCTTCGATCCACCGCAATTCGAGACTTGGCGCCAGGCGCTTGCCTTTGCCTAGCCTTAGCAGGCAATTCCTGCCTCGGTTAACCTTGGACGTCCAATGAGAACAATGTGATTCTCAGCTGAAAGCTTCTCCAGCCTGATCTTGTGGTTGTACTGTGCTGTGTTCGCTCGGGTAACCACCAAAAGGAGGCAGAGCATGTTTGTTTGTTGGTGATCGACATGTATGTGGATACACACGGGCGTATCATCTTACACGCAGCTGTATGTACCCCTGGAACTACTGCAACCTGCGAATCATGCGTACATTCACGAGCCAAACGTTGGATTCAACGGTGAGAGAACAATAAGCTGACACGTTTGTGTAAAGCTCTCGTCACAATGGCCAACGTTCTCTGCATCTGACAGATGAGCGTGGCATTACACCACCAAGCACATCTGGTGACATACAATCTCGGGCTCATCCGTCCTAAATCCGCTACCAAGAGATTTGGCCCATCCGGTTTCCGATAGTCTCGCAAAAAAACAAGTGGTTCACCCGACGTGAAACCTTTAGACCGTTGTTTAATGGGACGAGGCGTCATGCGTCAACGCCTCAACGCTCTCCACGCAAACGAGGATCCACATACGACCGCGACATCGACACTACTGAAGCTGTAAAGATCCTTTCTCTAATTAGAAGCAGAGAAAAGGAACAGGTCAGCTCCTCGCCGGGAAGAGATTACAAAGTCGAGTGGTGTGTGAGCAATTACTACGCACTGACGGTCATATCTACAGGGGACCCCATATTGAGGAGTTCTAGACACATGCCGTCCCGTTGATGAACTGCAGGGTTTATTTAAGCGTCTTTTGTTGGTTTTTGTTTCTTGATCGAGCCCTTCATAGTCACAGAGCTAGAAAGAAAGCTCTATGGGGAGACCAGGGGCCTGGAATTATCGTGCCGAGAGTTCTCGGCGTCTGGTCAAAGCGACTTGATAGAGGCAACGGAGACTGCAGTGGCCTGCATATATATATATACATGATGCTCCTCTCCTGTCTGCTGAGTTCTGTAAGAGGTGAGCCACTATCACTCTACGTTCTTTTCTCCAGTCATTCTTTTCATCACACACTCGTTCTTAATCTGCTTCTCATACACTCGTTCTTAATCTGCTTCTCATACACTCGCTAGAAGCATTATTCACTCTTTTGTACAAACTTGATTCACTCATTAATATTTCTTACTACCATCGAACTATCTTTCATAGCAACTATGAAGTTTACCGTCCTCATTGCAGCTGCTCTGGCTGCTGCGCCTATCCCAGAGGCTGCTGCTCACCCTGGCATGGGAGAGACCATCAAGGAGATCGAACGAATTGCTGCTCGTAGCTGGGGCACCGGATGGGGTGGAAACAAGTGGCCAGGACAAGGCAACGGCGGCGGTTCAAGCTCCTGGCCTGGCCAAAGCAATGGCAACGGAGGTAGTTCCAGTTCTTGGCCTGGACAGACCAACAGTGGCGGTTCAAGCTCCTGGCCTGGACAGAGCAGTGGAAATGGAGGGGGTTCTAGCTCATGGCCCGGCCAGAGCAGCGGAGGTAGTGGCAGTGGCAGTGGCTGGTCCGGAGACAGCTTCGATGCCCACTCCCTCATCGGCGACCTTGCCACCCTCAGTGACAAGTCACTCACTTCGGTCGGCAGTGACATCAAGAAGATCCTTCAAGGCAACGGCAACCCCACCAGCCGTGAGCGCTACTTTGGCTGCCCTTCCATGAACTCTCAACGCTGTAAGCGTGATACCTGCTGTGTCTGGCAGTACATCTCCAACGAACTCGAGGACAAGTTCAGGGGAGAGGCTGGTCGTTGCACACGGTGGGCTCGATATGCTGTGCGCATTGGCTTCCACGATGCCGGTACCTGGTCTCTGAAGACCGCCTCCCAAGGCGGCGGTGCTGATGGCTCCATCATTCTGTCCGACGAGCTCACTCGTGGCGAGAACATGGGTCTTCAGCAGATTGGCGAGTACTACCAGACCATCTACGACAAGTACCACACACAGTATGGTTTCACCCAGGTCACCATGGCTGATCTGATCCAAATGGGCTCCAATATTGCTGCCGTTACCTGCCCTCTCGGTCCCCGTGTCCGCTCTTTCGTTGGACGCAAGGATAGCACCAAGGCCAACCTCGGCGGTCTTCTGCCTAGCGTTAAATCTGATGCTCTCACTCTGATCAACCTCTTCAAGGACAAGACAATTGGCCCCGACGACCTTGTTGCCCTTATCGGCGCACACACAACCTCTCAGCAGCATCACACCAGCATTGATCGTGATGGTGATCCCCAGGACAGCACTCCTGGTGTCTGGGATATTCTCTTCTACCAGCAAACTATTGATCAGAACGCCCCCAAGCGTGTCTACAAGTTCCCTAGTGATGTGGCCCTCGCCAACCATCCTCTTACCCAGCCTGCCTTTGAGGCCTTTGCCAGCGGCAGCACTGGCCAAGCCGCCTGGAATGTGGTAAGTACCATTCAAAAAGGAAATCGTGAAACATGTACTGACGTTTTCCCAGGATTATGCCCGCGCCTATATCCGTCTCAGTCTCTTGGGTGTCAACAATATCAACAGCCTCACCGAGTGCACAAAGGTCCTCCCTCAACCCGTCGAGTCCTACCGCCACAAGGACAAGGGCCGATTCAACAAGTGGCTCCAGACCGATGATAACTCGTGGACCTCCAAGAGTGTCTCCAAGGATGTCGACGATGGTTACGAGATCTCTGTCCCTGAGAACAAGATTCCCTCGAGGCGCGGTCCTTGGAAGACATGGACAGTACATTCAAGTGGTGGTAAATGTTGCTCGACAGCATATCTTCTATCTAATAATGGCCACTCGGCAATAATATGTTGTTACGCATAAATAGTGAGTCGAAGACGGGCGTTTTGGGTTCATGAGACAGCGCAAGGGAGACAGGACTTCATCATAGCAGCTAATGCCATTCGCGTGGCCCTTTTAATTTTTAATTCTTTGACTTCAGGATCTCATAAACTTGCTGGAAGGAAGATTGAGGGCATTGTTCCAAGCAGACACGGGAGCAACTGACATTATATCATCGCTCCCCACTATGAAAACTCGCTTATTTGTATCCTGTATTGCCAAAGTTGCTACAGGTTCCCAGAACTCAAAGGTAACTGAGCAGTTCTTTCATAAAGACATGCATATATCGTCTTTTCTTTGCGCCCTGAACTCGCTTATCTAGGAGTCCAGTCACGATTCCGCCCAAAGTAGTGAAGCTTTCCTGACTTTCGCTTCCAATCTCTGTAATAATGCACCAGGTCAACTACCTCGTTCTCTCGGTTTCGCAGATATATGGTGCCCGAATGGCCTCGACACCATGCTGGCGAAATTGCAAAGCTGGATCGGTCCCCACCTGGCAAAAGCTGTACATCCCCGATGGTGTAGACTTCGGGCGACTCGCTAGAGGATATTTCCCACCCTGCGAGATCAACCACTTCTCGCTTTGCTATGTTGGAAATGGCGAGATAACACACTGGTACGCCGTCGGGATAAAAGGCCCTGTACCTATAATCTGGATAGAGCAGGGTGGTGATACCGACAGACGGGTATTCGTCATGTATTCCTATGATTAGGTTTTCTTCGCAATATTCGACTATGCTGCCGAGATTTCGACCGCCGATGGACTGACCGTCGGCGTTCGTTCGAGCGCCCTGTTCATGGAAAGCGATGAACAAGGCCTCCCAATGACCATCTGGATATTGGAGCAGAACTCCCCCGTCTTGACCGGCAGCGTTTTCATTCTCAAACTGGCCGACACTACCTTGATTCATGTGAATCTGGCTTATCTTTTTGACGTCTCGACGGAGCTCCCCGAATATGTAGGCCGTAGCCTCTTTCTCGATCGCGTTTTCGAAGAAGGGCTGTAGATAATCGCAGATATTGTCCGATGGATGATTTTCCATTCCACTCGGAATACTTTTGAGGCATCCTCGAAGATAATCAAGCCTGGCTGGGCGGTGAAGCGATGCCACGGGCGGTGTCGCGGGTGATGCCCCAGGCGGTGTCACGGACTGTGTCATGTCGGTCCAGCCCTATGGCAAACTTTGAATCACTTGGTCCACAACAAGAGCAATGCGTTGCTGAAGCCAATATATAAGCCGAACATCTTCCTAAGCGAATGTGCGGTCATTGATGCAAGCGCGGTACTCTTGGGGCTGGTTATTGTTATCGAGATCGAGATCGAAGTGGACGTATAAGTGATGTGAGAAGTCTTGTTCCGGGTCTATACTCATACCAGTGAGCACGCCCTTCCAAACTCCATAATTATTCAACGGCATTTTGAATGATTTCAGTAAGGCTGAAGATGTAAGATGAAGATGTAAGATGAAGATGTATGATGAAGATGTAAGATGGCTAGGGGAGGAAAGAAAACTCAACACCTTGATCCTAAATGACTAAAAGACTTGGGTAACTTGGCATAAATTTAGGATACCTTTTGCTGAGTTTATTTCGACACCCTATATCAAGGTTCGATGCTTTCTTGCTCCTTGAGGGCAGGGAAGATCTTGAGATCTTACCAAATTAGGTAACCTAAGGTGGTAAGTAGGTAGGTAGGTAGGCGCTTTCAAGCCTCTCCCAATAGATCAAGGTGAGGTACTCTGAGTTATCCGACCTTTGGTCGTTTTAGCAATAAATGTACCTAGGTAGGCGAAAGGTGGCGAACTTGAGTGTAGAAAAAGTATCGCCGGTCTAATAAAAAGATAGCTTAACTTAGTGCTCATCGTCGTAACATCATGTCTTTGATCTAACGGTTTCCCTGTACCTAATCCATCTGTTCTTGACGTCCGTCACATGGAGAATCTTCTCAACGAGCTCACGCCCGCAGGATCTGCAGACACATAGTCATTCATGTCCAGCTCCGGACCGTCTGCATCTCCGTCCTTCTCGCCCCTGACAAGTATCGCGATACTTGTTCCTTCACGTGTCCTACAAACGCCACTTCCCACGGCGGCCTGAATCGCCCGAATCGCGTACGAATGGACTGTCAACGATATAAAGTCATCGTCTTTCGTAGTCTCATTGAAGATATCCTCCAAAGCCCTCTGTTTCCTCACAACATGCTCCTCATCAGTCTCAGGCTCGACTCTGTTGGTGAACTGGTCCTCCTCCTCGAACCCACCTTCGATCTTGTAGCTGGGGTAGTTTTCGGCTATCCATGTGCGATCCCTCCTGTAGTCGCAGGTGTGGCGGGTGATGCGCTCTCTGAGGAGTTCTTTGACGATGGGTTGTTGGGGCGGTGATTGTGAGGCCATGAGTGGTGAGAAGACCATGTCTGTTGTCTGAAGACATCTCGCTAGAGGACTTGTGTAGAAGATTTTGGGCTGTGGTGCGCCTTGCTTTTCGATGAGATCGGCCCAGAAGGAGTTGAGATCTTGAGCTTGCTTTTCACCGACTTGGGTGAGAAAGGCGTCAAACCAGGTTTCTTTGCCGTCCCCATTTTGGAATGACACTCTTGTCTGCTCATGTTAGTAAATGGAGCAACATTGATATTGGCTCAGAGGATAATACATACATTCCACGCTTCGGAGCCTACTTGGGCGTGCATCTTATTGTGTACCCCAAGGCCATGTCGTGTGAGGTACAAGAGTTTATATGAGACATTGTCGGAGCTATTCTCGTTGAGCCATCTCACATAAGCCGCGAGACGAGCCCAGTCCCTCTGATCTGGTGCATCTGGATCATCAGAAGGATATTTCTGATCTGGGATGAGGCCCAGGTTTGGTTGCGTCGTGACTTTTTCTCCAGGATATTGATGAGCAATGTCAGCGAGTTCAACAAGGATGCCAGGTTGGGCCTTGAAAGTCCATTTAGAGGACATGATTTGATATGAATGTGATGTCCGATGTAGCGGGGTCCGCTAAATTGTTTGATGTAGGCGAGTTATAGTATTTGCATGAATTGATTGAGTTGGGTTAATAAGCTTGAAGATGGTCGGTCTGGTTTGGTTTATTAGGCACGAGGTCGCATGCTAGCGAGCGAACGAGCGCATAAGTTATGCCCCCAAATAATAAAGTTTGGTCAGGCCATGACGTAGTAGTCTAGTTGGCATAGAAATGGGGCATCTAAATCAACATCACCAAAAAAAATACAATTATCCAACGTCAAATCCACTCTTCTCGTGATGAGAAAAAAATAGAAAAAAATTATTATGGAGTATCCATGATATAATCGTCTCTACTCGTTTCCCATTGTTTCGCAACAGGTATCAAGGCTGTGGTTACACTCAGCCCTGATAGTGGATCTGTTTGAAACGTATTTTCATGACGTCGAGATAATGAAGAAGATATTTACAGATTAAGACATAAGAACTGAATCGTCTCAGTATATGGTAGGTACAAAACTCAAGCCTCCACAATGCTCAAGCAAGCTCTACAGGCTTCTTTTCCCCAGGTCCACTATCCGGAAGCTCTTGAGGGATGCTCCCCACGGCCTCACCGCCAGCTTCATGAATAGCAGGCTGTTGATGCTCAGCAGGATAGCCTCCAGCTTGTTGATATCCATAATGACTATTTGGGCTTCCATTGTAACCCATGGACGGTGAATTTGGATCGTATTAGTAACCGCCCTGTTGCTGTTGCTGGTTCCATCCCGGTTTGTCACCTCCAGGTGCTTGTTGATAGTTTGATGAACTTGAAGCTTTGCTCTCCTTCTTTCGACGGAGGAAGAAAAACACTCCCACGCCGATGAGAGCGAGTGCTGCCACACCGCCCACTGTTCCTCCAGCAATTGCGCCTACTGGTGTTCCTGAGCTGCCACTATCTCTGTTTGTCTCAGTAGCAGTAGATTGAGATGTTGCTGCTCCTGTCGCTTCGGCATTGACACTTCCTTCAGTTTGTGCCTCGGTCGTTTGAGACAGCAGAGAGCTATAGTCTCGTTCATTAATGGTACCGAATTCTCGTGATGTTTGGCCTTTGTAGGTCAGAGCGGCGCTTTGTGCTGTAGAGATGTCAAGGTCGTTGCACCAATAATCGAATGTGCTTCCCTCCCATGATACAGTGTTACAGTAAGGAGATGCTGAGTCTGTACTATAGCCTTCTTGAGTACCTGTGTCTGATGATATATGATAAGAAGGGGGTGAGTTACCATTTCAGAGTGTAGTTGTCAACCTCGCAACCACCATCGCATTTACTCGACACAAAGTACTCCTCCGAGTTTACACATGTTGTATGGTACTGACAAGATGTCTCTCCACAGCATAAAACACCGCCGTTTGTGAATGATTGGGCTGGCACGGGTGGGAAGAGGTAGCACCAGTCGTTAAGTGGACACGCTCTGCTGGCTCCGAGTCGTTCTGAGATGTATCCGCAAGTGTTATCTGGGGCTATTGTGATGGCAATCTCTTCTGTTGTTATTTGACTACTAGTTAATGCTCGTCGTTTGAGTGTTCTCGTAGCTGGAGGAGCCGTAGGCCTGGGAATAAGATCGTCGAGGATGCCCATGATGATGCCGCACAGAGTATCCTGAGTTTATATTTTGGTTCACAATAAGTTGAGTTATTCGAAATGACGAGCCAAGGCTGGATATCTGGTAGCCTTTGTCGATCTCAAGGGCAACGAGTGTAGGTTGTGAGAGGGTATACAACTGTGTTAGGATGATACCAACAGCAGCATACTTAAAAAGAAAGAGCAGAGCCAAAAGAGCCAAAATCAAGAGAACTCCCCTCAAGAGAAATTCGGGAGTTCTTAGGTATATACATACAACTATAACTACGCCTTGACACACAAAACGATGCAACCCTCAGCCCTGATTTCCACCTCAGATCCATTCAGCCAAGACCTTCGTTTAATCCTTCAAACCCAGACAGGAACCTATTAAATCCTTCAGACCATATCGTGACTTTTCTGGTTTCCGTGTAAAAAGCCTGACTTGTCTCAATGTCGTTCAGGGGTCAGCTACCATCAAACTTACCGGTTCTGGTCTGATCCTGCGCAGGTGGAGGATCAACCTTGTAGATTCCTGCTTGGCAAATCCGCTCGTCAGTCTAATTTCTTACGGCCCTGACGTGGAAGGACTATAATAATAAATCAGGAGTTTTCATTTGCTGTTAGGTATTGCATTGAGCAATTTGCTTCTGGAAACCATGCAATGGAGAAGCCCATAGTTATACTGAAGCTATCCTTATGTGCCTTGACAATGGATGCTCAGGGTTCGAGGTCGATTTGCAACTGGTAAACCTCAATCAAGAATAAAAGAATTATTAGATTTAGGATCAGATAAGCTCATGGAACATACACAGATCGGCACCAACAATCCCAGTCGCGTGTTGGTGCTTGGAAGCTGGCTTACACCACTCGCTGACCTATGACATATCTGAGCGAATGACTCGTGGTATAGCACACTGATAAATCAGGATTGATCTTCCATAAGAACCTACTGATCAATGTAGTCTTCTCCACCATATCTTGCATAGATAGCTTTCACATATACTGTGATTAGATAGACTCCAGATCAACTCCGCCTGAAAGAAAAGACACTTGGACAACATTATCGACATACTTATTTGTGAGTTACCGTATTTACATAAAGGCGTTGTGGACTCCTAAATATCTGGCCACGTCGTCATCTATAAAAAAAGCATACCAGCTCTCTGAAACCATCCTATTACATCGCCTCTTGACATGGTCCTATTTGTGACTATTGGGGAAGTACTCATATTACTATTACTGGTGGTCAAAACATTCGACACACGGCTATGCGAGATGTGTTTTATACTCTTGGCCTGGCCAGAGATTCAAGTCTATAATTCAGCAATTATGTTGCCGCTTCTCACTTCTTGGAGCTAGAGGCCAATGGCTCCTTACTCTCTACGAATATTATAATACCAAGGGAGACACAGATTGGACATTCCACGTTCAAAAAAGCTAGAAAGCTGAGGTTTTATCAAGTACACAACTCTGTTTAAAATATCTTAAGCTCATGATAACATAAACCCCAGAACAGACCGTTCATACAGCTGACTCTCGGCTTAGTGCTCGCAGAAATTCCACTCAAGATTCTTGAGGTCAGTGTTAAGGGTACCCTGCATACCAGTCCTTTCCGCCATGAGTTCCCCTCGGATCTTCTTAGCATCCTCCAGATCAATAGGGAAATCCAAGTTATCCACCACCATCCGTGTCAGCTCAGGGGGCAAGTTATTGAAACGATCATTCTGGAGCAACCCCTCCGCCCACCAATCGCGCTGCTGGGGAGGAACATTGGCAGTTGAAATGATAGGAATCTCAGGGTCGACCAAGAAAAGAGCTAGAATCTTGCGGTGGCCGGGGCGAGACTTATCAGTCAGCTCAAAGGGGCTGACGTGATGCTGGTACACGTTGGGGAAGAAGAGCATTCTATCCTGGCGTGTGAGAACGCTGCCGATGTCCTGGACTACGTCTGCACCGGGATCAATCGCGAAAACTCGTTCGATGCTGTCGAAATCGCCCTGCTCGTAACTCAACTCCATAGTTTGTTCTTCTCTATTGGCAACTGTGCGGAAATCAAGGCGAGAATCAGTGATGTTGTCGCAGTCATAGTAGTAGAGTGCAGTCGCGCATATGTGCTCATTCAATTGGCCTTCGACATGCCATGAACCACCGTCGTAGGTTGGCTTCTCGGGGGTGAGGTGGATGTTAGCAAGCTTAACAATGACCTGCACGCGAGAAGCGTTACCAAAGAAGCCAGAGGACTTTACGTCGCTAGGGTTGATCTTGACGAGCTCTTCCAGTTCAGTCTTAGGGTCCGGAAGTTCTGGAACATGGGTCTCCCTGAACCAAGCCTCGTCGCGTTTGTTGCGATCAGATTCCTCGTAATCATCTTCATAGTCCTCATCGTCTCTACGAGGCTCCTCATCGTCATCCAGTGGCCGATTTTGGGCTGAGCACCAGTCATCCCCGCAGATCTCGGGAACTTTACAATCTGGTCGAACATTGTTCGTGTAGACACGTTGGACTTCGAAGTCGTTATGCCATCGATAGATGATATCCCAAGCCGGAAGCGATTTCTCGATAAATTTCTCAATGACAGGATAGAGCTCGGCATGTTTGGCCGGGTGCAAATTGTTGATGTAGCTGTCGATGCGAGGATGCCCGCCAGTCAGATCAACGTCGCAAGGGAGCCACTGGAAGCGTTTAGAAAAGGCACTAGGATGCCACTTGCTGACATCACTGTTGTCGACAGGGACAACGGCGCCTTTCCCGCAATGCGACAACGCTTCTTCGAGATTAATGCGCTTTTCGGGGAGGATTAGAGATCGCCCATAGACAAGCGGCCACAGCGAAGGGTGGACGATGTCAAGTACCTTGCCATCACTGCCAGGATGCCAGTCCTTGTGTTCCTCGGGGACATTTTCCAAAGGGGAAACGGCAGCTATGAGAGCATCTTGGAGGTCTTTAGGGACCAAGTTGTCTGATTTGATAGCTGCAGAAGCGTAATCCATGACCGGAATAAGGCCGGTCTTTTGGTAGATATCTGCTTTTTTGCGCAACTCCTTGATACACTATCCTGGTTTAGCGAGACATTTGTTGTTGGCTGAGAGATGGCACTCACAGCATCGGCCATGGCCTGAGTGAAATCACCGAAAACTCGATACTCTCCCCATGGCATCTCCATAGCCTCCTTCTTCCACTTGGCAGCAATCTGATCATCATTGACTTTGATCCACCACTCGGGCTTATTTGTGAGGTCCTCGATGACTTTGAGCATGCAGACTTCTCGGATTGTCAAAGTGGTGGCTCTCCAGTCTCCTTCTCCCTCTCCTTCTTCCGTACCAAGGACAACTGGAAAATGAGCACCAGCACTAGCGTGGCTGACAGGAAGGCCGAAGCCAGGAAGCTTGATTTCGTGAGGCGTTGCCATTTTTCTTCTTGTGAAGCGCGCGGCGATGGATGTCGTTACAGTCCGAGTGAAAGATCCGAACATGGCCTTATATAGACTGAGACGTGTTGTTAAAGAAAGGCAGAATATCGACCCTTGCCAAGCCAATAAGGCACCAGCGTCCGCTAACCTCGTTCAGCTCAGCTTTGGCTGAACCGCTGAATAAGGACTTCAGCTGAAAAATTCAGGCCCAAGTGGGCTCTGAAGCGATACCGAGTTCAGGTAAAGTGAAGCATTTGATTCTCGTAAACTCAAGGCAGCAACGCGATGGAGGAAGAAAGAGTGGACGCGAATGTCCATATTCTGTCACACGGGTTGGACACGAGGTCACGTTACTCGTAGACCGCCGGTTGTCATGAATACATGAAGTCCCTATGTTTAGGCGACCAGGTCATCAACTTATTACAGGATGAAAAGTCTTGGAATCTGAGAATATAACATCCATGATTGTAAGTTATTATCGGTCACAAAGGTAACCTTCAGGAGAAATTTGCCTAATCTGGACATTCCACATATCCGGGAGGTTCGCCGGAGTTCAACGATGAGCCATGCTGGTAATCATCCAAGGCTCAACAGTATAACAAGATATTCGGCAAGACTCTAACATGTATAATTGAAGAACATCGGATACAACAGCCCAAGTTTATTACAATATAAGGAGTATGTAAGCGAACGAGTTCTGTCCTTTGCTTCATCATCCTTGTACCGAGCAAAATATCTCGGGCCTACGCACGAATCACATTCACCCAACTCCACTACCGAGGCACGGGTCCCGGGGTCCTTTCAGGATTACGGAGTTTTCACCTGCGGCCTCGGTCAACACAGCGAAATAGAGGATAAAGGTACATGGGAGATGTACTGATTGATAAAAAATCCATGTCCCCACGTCGTCCCTGAGACCGCTAATAACCTAGGTAAGGCCATGCTTGGTTCTTCATACGTTGACCTCCATTTGCCAAGTTTTTTTGTCTTCCGTTATTTTTTATTACATTTTTATTCTATTCTCTTTTACTACTCTCGATGCTCACCGTGAGCTTCTCCCTCCCTAATCACCCGCCGCCATGACAGAAACAGAAACAGCTGTAGTTGAGTCCCCCGCCGAGGCCATCGTCATTCCCTCAGCGGAGCCCGTCGTCGCCGATGCACCTCCGGCCGAGCCCATCGAAAAGAGCCTCAACTCCAACATCAACATCAACATCAACAACAAAAATGTCGCACAAAAGTCTAGTCCTCTCGCGCGACTCCTGCAGTCGCCATCTGCCATAGATGACTTGGTCGAACATCTCAACCGCGTCATTCAGACGCGACGAGGCACAGATACTGTCCTCCTCTTCACAACTTATACCGCTCGCTTGATCGGTGCCATTCTCAACATCCTGGGTCGGACTACTCTTCGTCACTCCGCTCGCAAGGTCGTCGAGATGGCTTTCAAGCTACCGCCCTCGACCTCAGTCGTCCTCTCTACCGCGACTGCGCCGCCTCTTGCTACTCTAGCCCTCAGTCTGTCCAAGTACATCCAGGGCTTCACCAACATGTTGGGTGAGTGGCGCACTATGAACCGTATGTGGGGTATAATCGGCACATATCTCGAGGCCAAGGATCTGATCCTTCGTCTACGTGGTCAAAAACTCGACGCGAATGGCGCAAAGGTGCCTGCCCCGAACCGAGTCAACACTGCTTTCATGACTGTACAGATCATTTGTAACTTGGTCTACAACGTCGGCGAAGGTGCTTGCTGGTTGACCTGTAAGGGCGCTACCAACCTGTCGCCGAAAACGAGCGCCAAGCTAGGTATCATGGCTGCTCGCTCATGGTGCGCGTGGGTCGCCCTCGAGCTCGTCCGTTTGCTGGTTGAACGTGCGCGCCGAGCGACAAGCGACGATGTCGCCGATGAAGAGGAGTGGAAGAATAACTGGAAGGCTGAGGTCCTTGGTACACTTCCATGGATGCCTCTGTCGGCTCACTGGAGCACTGAAGAAGGGCTGATGCCAGAGCTTATGGTTGCAGCTATTGCTACATGGCCCGCTACCAACATGATGAAGAGTGTGTGGCGCCAGACAGCCTAGAGGGATGAGACTCAGGGCTGCCCCCGAGTTGCCATGGAGCTGCCCAACATTTAAATCGATTCTGCGCTATTGGGTATACAGGGGTTCACTTGTTAGGGTTACGAGCCTCAGGGTGAATGCATTGCAGAGTTCACATCTAGAAACACGGCATTGATATGGAGTGTCAAAATAAACTCAGCCAAGGTATTTTAAACTTATGCTAAGTTACCTAAGTCTCCTTGGTCTTTTGTCATTCAGGATCGAGGTCCCGAGTGTTCTATCCTCCCCTAGGCGGCCCCCCACCACCCAGTCGGAGTATAGCCCTGCTGGTAACCATGTGCTGGGTGCAACGCCGGTGACTGATACTGCAGTGGTGAGTACTGTACTTGTTGCTGATGCACTTGTTGCTGGTGCATCTGTGGCGGATGCATCTGTGGTTGGTGCATTTGTGGTTGGTGCATCTGTGGTTGGTGCATCTGTGGCTGGTGTGCTTGTGGCTGGTGTGCTTGTGGCTGGTGTGCTTGTGGCTGGTGTGCTTGTGGTTGGTGCATCTGTGATTGATGCATCTGTGACTGATGCATCTGTGACTGATGCATCTGTGACTGGTGTTGGAGTGTTGGGTACCCAATAGAAGCAACCATGCTTGGCATGTAGCCACCGCCCATTTGTTCCTCGATCGGGGCGCGGAAGTTCTGGCCATTCACGAGCTCGCTGCGAGGGACAACGCCGCGGAGTCTGGGGTCGTCTGCAGGACCAGACAAAATACCTGCCTTGACGTCCTCCACATTATAGTAGCTGACGAGGTGGTGAGGTACGCCTTGGTAGCTGATGCTGATAGTCTTCTTGACCAGTCCTTGTTCCTTGAAGTCGTACGAGTCGACGAGCGAACCGACCAGATGGCGCTCATCATCACTGGGCACAGAAGGGTACTCATTACCATGTTCCAGACCTTGTGGGAAAGGAACAGTGTTCCGTGGTCGTGGTTTCGTGATGCCTCCAGATTGCGTGGCTGACTTGCCGTTCCTTCCTCTGGCGCGCTTCTTTTCTCCGGGTGGGAAGGGCTTTTCAAGCTCGCGGTAGAGGAGGTAGTTGCCCAGGATGCGGCTAGGGCTCCATGAGATGCTGTCGGTCCAGCGCTTGATTCCAGAAGCATGCTCTTCGTAGACGAAGATATTGCCGCTTTTGATGAGATCTTGACGCTCACGGTCATGTGGTCGACGAGGAACATGAAGCAGTGTGCCAGAGAGACATGCCTCAAAAATGAGCAGGGCATCAGTGGTATCCCGGACGAAACCTTGGTACGTCGGTCGAAGTGGGATGGTTCCAGACATATTGGAAGATATGCCCTTCAAGGCTAGAGGTATATGGAGAGGGCAGAGATAGTGGAAAGGTGGTGTGAGTGTGAGTGTGAGTGTGAGTGTGAGTGTGAGTGTAAGTGTAAGTGTAAGTGTAAGTGATCTTAACTCGTGGGCCTCAAGTCAGTCTTTGGAGAAGAAAGTTCCGAGTCCAAAGTCGACGATGGCCTGGGTTTTATGACCAGGCTCGGAAGTCCTCCTGGCGAACACTGCTTTATATCAGGTCGCTGTAGCAAATCAGGTGGCAAGCAATTGAAAGCTTGAATCCAGCCACTAAAGCTGATAGGTCCTTCTCTCTTATCGTGACAGAAGCCGCACTGAACAGTGGTGGGGAGCAAAGTCGACAATGTACAATTGCACCAAACAGTGCGTGCAAATGGGTATCACGAGGGCCTTGAACAAAAGGCTATTTGCAAAGACGAAAGTATTCCAGTTGTGGCGAAAGGGCGGGCGTATTGGAGAGCGTGAGCTGCTTCTTTATTTCACCATAAACTTTCTGGGTGAAGAATATCTGAGAAAATGAGGGCACGACGTAATTGGTTCGAGGCGTAAGTGTATCCTGTTCAAGCGCCAGGTGGCAATGATTGTGAAAGCCAGTTCGTCAAAGTCAACAATAGATGGTCGGCAAAACGAAGAAGAAAATTATAAAGAATAAGAGAGCAAGCAATGTGGATGAAATGTGGTGAAGTGAAGTTGAGGTGTAAGTGGATGGCTTGGATATAATGTAGTCGAATGCAATGCAATGCACTTACCCAAGTAGGCAATCTACACTACAGGGCAGGCTAAAGGCTAGTTGATAGATGGATGGACTCAAGCTTGGAGTTAGGAAAGAGCAGGTAGGTACCTAGTAATTCCCTGGGCTTGAATCTGGGGCCTGGCTTGCCTGGCACTTAGGTTGTTGGCTGGCTCCCGTCTGCGTCAACCACATCCTGGGTAGTCTCTGTATCCGGCCTTTCCCTCAGCTTAGATGCCGTTCCATATCCACGCGTGTCATTCATTCACATTGCCATTGCCATCCATGTCGTTTGGACCTCCTAGGAAGGAGAAGGAGGGAAATGGAACTGCAAGCAGGTAAGGTGTACCTAGTCCTAACCTCCTCCCTACGGTACCCGCGGCCATCTCTCTCTCCAGGGATACTGGGGATAGGTCGAGTCAGTGTCAGTCAGTACGGCAGTCCATACAGGTGGTATTGAGTTGGTAGGGCAGCAAAAAGATGTACGGCAGGGTATGAGAAAGGTACGTACCCGCCCACCCGCCTACGACGTAGGTACCTTGGATACCTGCCTGCCTCCTCACTGACACCTCCTCACTGACACCTCCCGTCGTCGCCTCTACCTTAAGTACCTTACTTGCTAACTTACCTAGGGGTCAAGGCCCATTGGAAACGTCCTGAATCCACCATTGGGCAGGTACTTCCGCTGACTGAACAGATACCCCAGCAAAGTCCCTTCATCGCCCCGTCGGAGCATGTGCCGAAGTACCTCTACCTACCGTATCGGTACGTGCGTGTAGTGGTGTCTCACACCTGCTCTTGAAGTGGGTGGTGGCTGTCCGGCTCTACTCTAGAGGCAGTTGCGGGCTGTTTGTACATATGCGGCCGAGAGACCACGAGCTGTGTCGAGGTCACTTAGGTACCTGCCATCATCTTTGGGGTTCCCTCCCGTCCAGGTCTGTATGTCTGTGTCTCACTCTAGAAGAATTCGATCTCTATTCGAGCCAGGGCTTGGGCGAATCAGTCTCTCAAGATGCTTTCTTCAATTCAAAAGAAGCTCTTCACTATCTAAATTCTAAGATTCAGATCTAGCTAGAGCTGTTCAGCCCTTCTCCAAATCGACGGGAAGCTTAATGCAATGAAAACTTACATCCCCATCCCCCCGTCCCATCCCAGCTGGAACTACCTCACCTCGTCCCTGAAGGCGGTACCTCTCCTCATGAGAAGTGCTTTGGAGGTGGATCTAGCTTTCATAATAAAGACACGCCTGGGGACACATCCCTCACCCCTGCACCCCTCCTACCCTCCTCCCTTCACCCTCCTTAATGGATCAGTGACGCACTATGCCGTTCTTTCTTGAGAATATTCCATCACAATGCCTCCAGTTATGATTTTCGTCTATCTCGATATGTGTGTGGTATGTATGTGATGTGTCTGATTTGGCGCTGCAGAATCATTAAATCCTCCCTCTCCAACAATGCCATTCTATTCTTTGTTATCATCTTGGACTGACATTCTACACCATCATATGCAAACTCGTTTGAGCCACCATGTCATTGGATGTTCATCGTCACTTTTCGTCTGTGCTGTTTTTGACACTCATCAACCCCTCTTCTTTCTTTTTTGGATGATTTCTGTTATCCACATTGGAGAAAGAGAGAAGGGCCAAAGCACCACAGCCCCCATAAACCGACAACCACCACAGCTCACTCACATCACTTCTGGGCTGAGCTCCTCTCTACAGCAGAGCAGTCCATGACAGTATCACTCACTCTTGAGTCGGCTCTTCTATTGTTGGGGGTGTAAAACAAGAAGCCCCCTGGCTTGAATTCCGATTTATCCATTTCTCTTGGCTTTGCTCCAATCTTGAGTAGATAGGTCTGTATCAAAATGAAATCACAGGAAGATGCCGAAGTAGTAGAGGATTAGTTAGTGCGATTAGTTAGTCGGTTCGTGGTTTAGTTGGAGATTCCAGATTTTCTCCTTCGCCCGTTAGATATGCAAATCTCGCTGGTGTTGGGTTGGCTTGGGCTTGGTGTTGGTGTGTGCCTGGCTGATCCCTGTATTTTGGCCTTTCTCGTCTAGTCTCAGGCGAGCTGTCTGGATGTCTGCCCGGGTCTGGTTTGTCTTGCTCGCCTTGCCTTAGCTCAACGTGCCTTATCCTGCCGCGCGTCAATTGAGTTACGGAGTCTGATGCGGATGGATATCATGGCGTATTCCATGTAAAGTCATCTCACATCATGTCACCTCAACTGTGCCCGTGTTTGATGCTCTGCTGTGCCTTATCGGCGTTTAGACTAAACACCGCCTCCCGTGTCATGTCGAATCTGCGACGCGACGCTGCTGCCCAGATTGATTAATTGAATCCATAACTGTGGAACTCGCGCGCGCAAACAGCTCCCCGGACCGACACTGCTACCTTACTCCCGCAAACAGGAACCGAAAAAATAGCAAGAGCCCATGTCTTAGGCATGGACATGGACCTGAAAAATGATGAAAATGAAAACGAACATGGTATGGACATGGTATGCAGCGACCTCCGGCATTGGCTTTGGTGCCTGTCTTATGGGTCTCTGGGGCGCTCTTAGTGCTCTCCACCCGTTCCTCTTCCCAGGTACCTTTTGGGGACTTTTGATTGGCTGTCGCACCTGCCGTGCTGCAGGCCATCTCTGCCTTTTACCGTGATTGGCTACTCTGCCCATCACTCTTTCTCCTCTGGGCTGCCACACCCTGGCTACCTGGTCACTTGTCCCTTGTCCTTGCCCTTTGTTCTCTGCTGCTTTTGTGAAGTTTTGTCTCGAGGGGGAAGGGACTGGGAAAGAACGCACGCACAGGTGGGAGAGCCGACTGACGAGGCGGCACTCAGCCTCCCATTGGGTGGGATTCCCCCAATTGGCTTCTGTAATCGTGTGTCATCGCTTGAGACCATTCGCATGGGTTTTACTGTCAGCCCGCCAAGTACCGAGATACCTTGTCCTGGGCTTCATGATTTGATTTGCAAATCCGACCCCAAACCCCCAGTTCGAGATACTGATGCTCGTCGAGCCTCTGTCTTCCGTTTGAAATGATCCAACTCCCATCTTGGCATCGGCTGTACCCTGTCGCATCCCAATCGCATCCCATCGCCACGATACTAACACTCATCAGAGAATCAACTCATTACGTCTCCTCATCTCCATCTATATTCCTGGACCTGGCAAACACCTGGGACATTAATCCATAGAGCCATTCTATAGTAATTAAACTAACCATCTGACGGGATATATGGTGGTATCACTATCATCGGTAAACGAGCGCGACCTTGCTATCAACCTGTCCTGTTCACATGCCCGCATCGCAATACCGTTGCGTCGACTGATCAATGATGCCGAATCCGAAACGTGAGCATCTGCAGATTGCCAGATATGTACGGAGTACATACGGCTGATACGGTACTGCGCAGAGGCCAACGCCCATCCAATCCATCTTACAATACCGTAATATCAAACTGACATGACAGGGTTATTCACAACTGCCGTCCTCAACATCTTTGACCTGTTCTGCACTTCTTCATCATCTTTGATCGCTTAGTGCTCCAAAAATGGCTAACAAACGCGCCCTGGTCGATCAGCCCTGCACACTGTGAAACCAGGGCTCTTCACCCTCACGATAGCGTCGACCTGGTCGTCGCATTGGTATTGGGACTGTGCCCTCGAAAACAGCGCGGCTCATCATGTCTGAATCTGTGTGTGCATCTGTGTCCGTGAGCCTTTCCTCCTGCTTCTGTTTCTGATTCTGCTTCTGCATCTGGTAGTGGTGATGATTGTGTTGGCTCGTATCACATCCCTTGTCCGGCTCCGCCGATATCTTCCCCGCCCGCACCGATGACCGTGCCTGGCCCTCTGCCGCCTTGACCTTGGTGCTGGAACTGGCACCAGCGCTGGTGCTGAAGCTGGCGGAGACGGTGCTGCTGTTTTTGGGGTTGCTAATTCGCACTACAACACCGCTCTCCCAATTGCGACAACTCATCTTTGGCTGTCCTGTCGCTCGGTCCTTAACAATGCGGCCCCTGTATGGCACAACGTAGCCGCAACCGTCAGCGTTAGATTCATGAAATCGTCACAGTTTCGTGCCAGTCATGCTGAAATTCTCCTCAAGAGGCAGCTAGTAGCGCGCTACACTATCTAAACAACCGCACCATCGCACTGGCCGTTGATGTTCGCTCGCTTGCTGCCTTGTTGTCTCAAGTTTCCCCCATGTCTTACAGAAAAGAGGGGGTTCGATTGGGGGCAGGGTCAGGGTCTCACTTACCACGCGCTTTCTGACAGATTTGCGCTGCCAATGTAGACCCAGCCAAGAGACATCTCTTCCGTTTTCGGCTCCGCGGCAGCCGGCCCTGAATTGTGGTGTCGCGGCTCCGGTCGCGTTTGCGGACGCGTTTGCAATTGACTTCCCGCTTGCGTCTGTGATACCATGATCATCTTGCTGTGCATCAGGAGCCCATCTCTGGTGTTAACACAGTCCCGCACCAGCTCAGTGGGGAAGGTTGGCGAGCGCCACCATTTGGGCTGGACACAGATGGTGCCCGCAGCCTGCATCAGCGCGCTCACAAGTTAGCGTTGGCTTTTCATTGCGTCTTTCTTGTCGCATGTGAGGATTCTCCAGTTTAACCAAGATTATCCATCCATGCAGTGCCATGCTCCAGGTAAACTTACGTTACGCCCACCACGACTTCTACCAACTGTCTCATCCGTCGGAAAATATATTCGGAAACGGTCCTTTAGCTTCTTCTGCCACGGGTTTGACGTCTTACTTTTGGATGCTGCGCCCGTTCGGCCTATTCTCGACTTGTATTCGGCCATGCCATCATCTCCTGCAATTCACCACTCGTCAGTCCACATCCATTACAGGTGAATGTTATGTGTGTGGTAAACAGAAGAGAGGGGTACACAGTATCGGCGTCTCCTCACCCTGACATGCATTGTAGATTGCGCCAACCAAGTCGTAGTTTAGCGATCCAAGAGAGGCGCACTGGAGTAAGGGCTCATCCGTGGTTAGAATCACTGCTCTTTAGACTGGTATGCGACTTGAATGGTACCCACGACAAAATCCACTTCGATTGGTTCGTCAGTGGCTAGCCCGAGAGCAGCCACAGTGGTGCCCAGCCCACCGTATCCTATATGACATGAGCCGTTGTTGCACAACATTCATCGAAACTTGCACTGACCTATTCGCTTTAAGGAATCTCCTTGATGTCCACCAGGACTAGAATCTAGTATCAGTGGCGGGTCAAGCATGATGATCATCAGACCATGCATGATCCAATCTTCAAGGTCTTGATAGGCTTACATGGTGTACACAAAGCCAAGGTGCTTTGTTTGTGAGAAGTCGTAGTTAGCGAGGCTGCTAACCATGCCCTCACCAACACCAGTTGCTGACAAGAATCGGCCGAGCTCGGTACTGAATGCGGTTTGCCGATAAGTCGCGGGGTCCTTTGCACGAGGGAGGTCGATCAGGAAGACCATCTGGAGAACTCATTAGCGATCCCGTCACGGATGGCATCAAAATCGCCTCAGTTCAGCTACAAACGTTCTCCATGACGCCAGTCTCCCCCCAATCATATGGGACGAGATTGGCAGTTGGGACCACAACTCGAAGATAGTCAGGGTACTTTAGCAACTGGAGCTTGGAATGCATAGCCCCAGGCCCATTCATTGCCGGAAAGACGAACTTGATTCCCGGTGGCGCATTTGAGAGCATCTCTGATTTCTGCGGCAGGTTTCGGCGTCAGCCTCTTAGTCTTGTCCATTTGAGGGGTCCAGCGAGGGATATCCCGAACGAGTCAGGACTGGTCATTGATACACACCTGGGCTTCACTATCGGCGAATGCCAGGAGCAACAGCTTGGTCTTTCTCGGGTCGATTTTGGACATGAGCCATTCATCATCCCACTGATACGAGCTTAGAAGAGCAAGCTCCAACTTGTCCTTCTGAAACACCTCTTCGATCTTGATATCATCGGAAGTCCACGGATAACCTTTGGCCCAAGTTCTTTTGATAGCACCTTTGGGATAGGGAACGAAGCTCGGTAATACATGTGCCGTCGCCGTTGCGGTTACAGGCCTGGAAGGTTCGGATGGTGTCATCCTCTTTGCCGGCGGGACCTCGTCAACACTTCTTTCGTCCCCCAGCGAGCGGCGCCGCTTGGCTAACCTCTGCAACCTTTCCTCTTCCATCTTCTTGCGATCAAGCGAGAGCAAACCCAAGGAGGCCCCGCCCGAGCCAGTCCCGTTCCGGTGGGATGTCGAGGTTGAGGCGCTCGGGATCTGCGAACTCTGGTCTCCCTGTTCCTCCTGTTCCTGGAGTGAAAGGGCAATAGCATAGCGTAGCGCTTCATCTTCGTCCATGTCGCTCCCCAATTCGACGGGATCCTCTCGGGACCCAGCCATCTTTGCCTTTTGACTCCAGCGGTTTTGAGGACAAGAGTTTGGCCAGGTCGACTGAGTTTCGGGTGACGGTTTGAAGTTGATTTTTAAAATCTGGAGTTATGGTTTAATGTTTTGGGTGTCGTCTGAGTTAAGTTATCGATTTGATATCCCTGTCTATGATCCTTGTTTCTCCAAGGGACGTGGAAGGTGACAACGCGGGGTCACGTGGGACCGCGTCACATTCTTCGGATTGATATGCCAGTTCCTCAGCGCTAGCGCTACGCCCTAAACAGTTCAGTCTAGTCCTGTCAATTCGATCTCGACCCTGACGATGATTATCAATAATCAATTCTTTCACGCCAGAGCCATTCTTTGGCAGACGATCCATATCAGTTCCTTCGGCATATGCGTGGTTCTTTTCGTTTTTAGCGGCCTGACTATGGTCTAATTATTTCGAATAGCAAAATCTGGGAACGTAGTGATGTCTGTGAAACAGCCACCAGCTTTCCCATTTGCGCCTCTAGTCAACACCAACCACTTACACAGCGCCATTGTACTACAACGCTGCAGTGCGGGACGCCAGAATGGCCATGATACGAAAAGTACCCCGCGACAACTGAGAGTGTTGTGAATACCTAGGTAGGCACCCAGGGCATCGTGTTAATGATCATAGTCGTATTATAATCTGGAGCGCTCTTCTGAGAAGCCACCGACACGTCTGCATCCAGATTTGGCTGTCCGTCCTTACCACCTATTACGGCTATGGTTCCAGGCCAATTTTCGGGGAGTTCACAAT